>UZAF01017248.1:18427-51121 GCA_900617895.1 Haemonchus placei | reverse complement strand
CCAAGAAAACAGTCGACCAGCTCCGAATGTCTGAAGCGAGTTTTACTAAGTAGTATAACTGCAAAGGACAGGTTATAGTAATGAGGTCCGTGATAATTGATGCTAATGAATAGTGAGAGGCTCATGAAGATGCATAATTGAAATTTCGGTCATATGCCCCTGTTCAAATAAGGGGCCATATAGAAATAACCTAAAATTTCTTGTCAATTAGCTATAATACTTAAAGATGCGGAGGCGGGATGATCTCTCTGGTGGTTGTAAGGTAACATACCTGGCTTGCCCCTCGGCCATTCCCCATGTCATGGGTCTCTTCCAAATACTACGACTCCCCTCCCGCTACCCATCAACCCCTCAGAGCGTGAACTTAAGCAAAAATTTATTTTAAAATTCATACAATTCCTATCCAGAGTGATTACAGCACACTTTTACAAATACACCACTGTCTCAAACTGACCATATAGGAATTGGTGCGTTAGGGCGCACTGATATCCAAAGTTAGGCTTAATAAGAATAAGGGAATTCCAGATGATGAAAAAACTGCGCCTTTCAGTTCTGAGATAATTCTTTCTCGTTTTTGTCCCAGAAAATGACGAGCTTTTGATTTTTCAAGGAAAATCTTAGTAAATCTAGGTGAGTATATGAGCTAACTGGACGTTCTTGAGTGGCTTTAGGTGGTCACCTAGCAATTTAGGCACGTTGTCCGCTACAAATACACCACTGTCTCAAACTGACCATATAGGAATTGGTGCGTTAGGGCGCACTGATATCCAAAGTTAGGCTTAATAAGAATAAGGGAATTCCAGATGATGAAAAAACTGCGCCTTTCAGTTCTGAGATAATTCTTTCTCGTTTTTGTCCCAGAAAATGACGAGCTTTTGATTTTTCAAGGAAAATCTTAGTAAATCTAGGTGAGTATATGAGCTAACTGGACGTTCTTGAGTGGCTTTGAGTGGTCACCTAGCAATTTAGGCACGTTGTCCGCTAATCATTGGGTGCAAGGCTAATTGAATTGTCCAACGGGGGCCAAATCATGGATGGAACAGCTAGTTGGTAACGGTAATCTCGTTAGGAAATCATTACGTTGCGTGCACCCTGATCGACATCGAACCGATGGATCAGCGCCGACTGCGCCATCATCGATCGAGGCAAGGTCAGCACGCGACTACGCAACCCTCTCTGACAACCATCAACAATTATGAGTAAAGTCATCGAATCATCGGGTAGAGTACCGTTACTGGCCCGTCCGTCGATGGGGACGGGTGACCTGGCGTGAACCACAAAAAAGTGAGGCAATACGGGAAAGAACTAATCGGATCCATACCTCTACTACTTTCTCCTTTCGAAGTAGTACGAGCCCTTACCTATCTGTTTTCCGCAAAAGTCAGGGTACATGTGAACAATGAAAGGGTCCAAAATAGGGATTTACCCTATGGTAATGTGAAGCAATGCCTTCTAACACTTCCTGAATGTGATCTGGTCTTCTCAAGTGGTCAAATACGACTCGCCGACAAATATTCCTCCATCTCTTTATCTTGGTAGAGATGTGAAAATGTTACTGCGACTTAGAAATAGCTCAACGAAGGGCTACGAGTGAAGTAGTAAGGCAAAGCTTTCCGCGCCTCAATACATCCGAGGTTCCTTTTGAGCTGTCAGGCATCGCTTGGATGTCTATTCAAAACATTCATGACTTCGTGGATGAATTCCTATGCTGTTTACATTTGAATAGTACTTTTAGAAATAACTTTTGTTGGGAAGGAAACAATAGAATGTGTTTTGTGATCCCCAGAAAGTTAATGTTTCTAACTGTTTTTTTTTTGTCTCCGAAGAAATTACTAGTGTTAAATGTCAGGAGGTTGCTGAGGTGTTGATGACTCTGAACTCATAGTTCAGGTGGCTATTAATAGGGGTTCCGTTGACTTGAAAGCAATTGTTAATTTTCGAAATGAGCATGTCTTCGTCTCATGGGCTGAGGGGGTTTTTTTCTGCGAACAACTTTGATTCAGTGCAAGTGTTGCAGGGTATGTTACAAGGACTTTTTCTAGGATACCAATGGACCCGATTCCCTGCATTTCTTAGCAGCACCAATTTGTCACTGGTTTTCTAACAAAGAAGACTAATTGCTTGTTTACCATCATCGTTCTTTTTCTTCTCGGTCACCTGTGCCTTGTGATTCGAACATTCTGACAAGATTCATTCCGTTCAATTACTTTCACAAAACGCATGTAATTGAATCTGTCAGTCATGGGCTGATTGGTGGGCTCATGTGGGAAGTGCCCTAATCGCAATTCGGACGGAATCTGATTGGCCTGTGAACTCGATGAGATTGTGAGTCGATCAAGGAAGGGATCGATCACGATTCCAGCGGGATAAAGAGTGGCCGTTGAGATGCGCCATGAATTTCCAACTGAGTGGTTTTAATTGAGTGCGTGGGCTTTTTCCTATCTCTATGGCTTCTAGTCTCCTATGACAAATGGCAATTTCATTAATTTCCTCGGGTCTCTACTTTTTTTTGGAGACGACTGACAAGTGAAAGGCAGCAACAATTGGAAGGGCGCTGTTTAGGGGGTTCCACTCATAGGTCTATGTGGACAGTGCTTTCGAGGAGAAGTAAATGCTCATATTTCAGGTGTTGCCGTCCTCTGTCACCTCTGTTTTTTGCATCACTGACAACTGATATTTTCCATTAGGATGGGGAAAATAAACGGTAGGGAGTATTCCAAGCTGTGCAGTACTGCGGGACAATTCAGGTTTCGGGCGTAATCCGCTGACATCGAGACAGAGTAAGATTGTCATCACCTAGATGGAAGGTCTAGAGATTCAACAGATCTGTGATAAAATGAATGTCGAAAGGCTTCTGTACCCAAAAGGATAACGACGTGGGATGTGTTTGGGTGGGACTGTTTGGCCTCCTCATCGGTGCTGAGCCTGGTTAAAGATTAGAAGTCAAAGCTTGTTGTAAGGTTACCATTTCCTAGGGGTTCACCCAATTTCGGAATAACTTCTTCAAAACAGAGTTTTCCGTCCGAACTGAAGGTGACCTTTCCGGAAGGGACTTTTCCAAGTACTTCATAGAAGCGGGCATTTGATTATGATGAAATAACTTATTCTACCATAGCAGTGTTTTCGCTTTTGCATTCAATTATGCTTCGAAACTCAGCGGAGCGTACTGCATCTGTGATTCTTTCTTTATGACGTCAGTTGTTGCAACGAGATTCCTCTCGGGATGGATGTTACCCGAAGGAGCATCATGGTCACGCTTGGGGCATTTTGAAAAGGTTTTTCGCTATCTCTTCCTAATGCCCTGTCATGTCGCCGCTAATGGATGCGAGAGCCATCATTAGCGTTAGTGCTCGAAAAAAAAACCCTCTAGGCGTTCCTTCATTTAGAATGAGTAGTTTGATAAGGGGAGAAGCATGAAAGTGAAATGAAGCTCCGTGGTTCGACTAGGCCCTTCATTGAGTGGAATGATTGAAAATGGTAATGAAAGGGGACGTAACTGGCGTTTCCTGTGGTATACCTACTGAGACGAATGCTGGTGTACTGAGCTTCCTGACGATTTCCGATGACCGGTCTGTGATTAGTTGAGTGGCATCGTTCTTCTCAACAACTGTTTTACCTTTAGACTCGACTCTTGGGTAATAAATGACCGGCTTTACCCGAGAAAAAACGGTGTTTGCTACTAGAAGATCTCACAAGGACTTTTTTAGCCACTGCGCCACTTTTATTCACAAGAAAAAAAACGAAGGCAATCAAATCATGCAATTCTTATTCTTATTCTTGGGCACATTGTCAAAGGCATTTTGCGCTGACCACTGCTTTGTTAAACATCCTATTCCGAAAGCCCAAAAAGAGCTTCAAGTGCACCTTTTTTGCGGATTACCCTACAAAGTGCATTCCCTCCAAAAAGACCTATGGGAGGCATATTAGAGCAGTGGCTAATGGGGATTTCGTTCATGCTAGTTTTTCTTTGTGATCAGCTGATGATGGAGTCTTCCATTTCCTCGGCACAAGGAAATCCCATTTAGGCTTTTAAAGGCATGCAAGAGAGGATCTGGATTATTAAGGCCCTTCTGTAGCAGTCTTAAAATCGATTCCGTGCTTTTTCGACGAATTTCTCCAGCCTACTGATTCTTGACTGGAGCGGTTCATTGGTCTAAGCGGATCAAGATTTCGATAAGGCCTTACTCGGTACACTTTCACTATCACCCACGGTCGGCCCAGGTCGATGGCATATATTCGATCTGTAGGGGGTTTTCTGACCCTCAAGCTATTGGAATTGCAGGTTATTTTTACATATGGAGGCATTGGGGCCTCCATGTATGTGAAATGGAATTTTAAATGAGCGAGATATGTCGTGGGATCAATTCGGGCTGATAGGCTTGCAGTTTCTTTCCTTCAAAGGCATTTCAATTCATGTCAGCCATTGCGGATGTGGTAACGCATCAGAAAAACCTTTCCTCAGGGAATTTTCTTCCAAGTGTGTCTCTCCACAAAAATTATTTTTCTGGGATCATTTGATTTGGTGACGATAGACTCCACTTGTGTGCCGGTGTAGTCATTGTCCCTAAAGAAGCTTTCCCCTCACCCCTTTCTCCCTATTCAAGAACCCTTTACCATGAACTGCGGGAAGGGTACCAGATGTGAACAGTAGCGGGCTGAAATCGATCTAATGCATTTTAGCAGTGAGAAGAAACAATGTTCTGTTTGCATAGGACCATTAATCTCAGTGCAGTAACTGCCGCCAGCCTACTACGAAGTTAATCAATCAGAATGACATCTGTGCATATCGATCAATCATCATCTTAGCGGTGGTGAACCTGTTTCGGGTGATGCGTCTTTCTGAGAGTTCCGAAAAAGTACAGAGGTCACTGACCTTATCACGCTATATTAAGGTCATGATCTAGGAAAAAGGAACTGTTCAAGAGTCGGGCGTCGTCTGGTACAACTGCTGTGGGACTGTAAAAACCCTTGAAATTATCGGGACTCCCAAATATTAGCTCTCGAGGAAATTCTTATATCCATCTGCGAAGCCCTGATCGAAGCCTTCAAGCTAATAGTTAGTAATAACTGAGCATTTTTACTCCAAGTTTCTTCTTCCTTTGGTTCCCTTCATGCCACCTTTTCTTTACCCAAATGTCATGTGCTCCATGAAGTTTTGGGTTTTGTCCAGGACCCATCATTAATATTGCAACAGAGGATGCAGATGGTGACTTTTTCTGATTAGCTTATCGACTTTGAGCTGAGATGGCTGGCATTTTACCGTGTTACAATTCCCCCCCTGGATAAGTCTATGATGTTGCGGTTGTAGACGAGTTTCACTGGACACTGTATGTATGTACCTTTTTCGCGCGACGTCGCGTGGCGCTTCCTGTCTCATGCCTTTTTTTTCGTATAAAGTTTAATTCCCATTTATGGTTTGTTTCGTTGTCGACTTTAGTTGAACTTTGAAATTGGACACGGTTCCAAGCAGCCACGCTTTGTCTCTTTAAAAATCTAATTAGTTCTAGCTGGGAACTACTGCTGACCAGTGAGACTAATGAGTTTGCTTTCCCATGCTGCATGAGGGTTTTCTCAAATTCCCCCATCAGAATTTAAAAGCTTGGATGTGCTTCGAATAATAAAAAGAGGTGTTTTCCGAGAATGCAATGGCGACATTCGTTTCTGAAATGGTGCGGCATATTGGAATAATCAGAACGTTGTTTTCATTGTGTATGGAATAATGTTGCGACTATACAATGTCGAAAGGGCAAAAGCCCTATGGTACCCTTTCAACTAGTTCCTTTCACCATGAAATAAGAAAGGCATAGTGATGGGGGCTTTCGTAGGAAGACGGAAAGATTCAAATATTCTGGATAAAGCCGGGGGGAGCAGTTTGTTTTGCTGACAGTAGTCGCCACGAAAATCTTGGGTGTGAGAGTGGTAGACTGAGCAGATGAATTTCCGCTTTTGTCACAGGCCCTAGGAAGGCCATCAGGGAACCTTTCCACGATGAATTCAGGGCCTGATGCATTGGACTCTCTTGCGCGGACACTCGGCCTCCTTTTAATAAATAATCGGTAAGTGCGTACCGATGAAAGTTTTGAGAAAACTTCGAAAATACGTAGTCATAGTAGACACTGCTGAGTTTTCTTAAGTTTCCCTTGCTGCGCAATTGTCACAAATGTAATGTGAGAATTGAAATCGCCTTCAGTTTGACTTATGCGGGTTTTTTCCAACGCGTATGCTTACGAGTCATTTTTCTATTATCGGATCAAATACTAAACCGGTAGCGCTAAACCTGGAGACTGGCCGTTCGACGAAACTCTTGCTTTCATCTGGAGGCCATTTTTGAGTCGTCTGTTGGAGGGCTGTAGTCGTGGAATGGTTCTGCAATTATTTATTGCCCGGATACCACCAGTTACGTGGCTAAATGGAAACCGTCAATCGATAGCTGAGTGTACGGGAAGGAAGTTCATTTCGTGGAAAAATTTACGAGCATGTGTGGAAGGGGATAGAATCATAGTTAACCGACGTTTTACCTCGATTTTCTCGTAACAACTGGCGTAAGTTGGAAAGGAGTATGAAAAATGAGTGGGAATACTCTGGTCGTTAAGTAGCCGACGCAGTAGTTTTTTTTTTTTTCGAAGTCAGTTGGTCACTAATGAAATGGACAGCTCTATTTGCACCTATTTAAAGAACTACTAGTGTAATAAGTTTTTGTACCGCTCAGGTGTGATTCAACACAGAGTGCGGTGGACGTGTCCCTAGCCATAGGGAGGGAGGTAAGGGAACTATGTATACAAGAATTTAATGAAAAAAGCCAACCAGTAGCGTCTAGCAAGTAAGAAGACCGGACGAATATGCTTATATTTCCCTGATTGATGGGAGTTTCCTTTAAAATGCTAGTCCGATTTCCTTTGCAGATAGCCCGCTCTTAGTTTGACTTACCAAGGCTGAAAATCATTATTTCTAAGTCCTCTATATTTGAAAAAAGTAAATATTTAGGGTGATTATCGCATGCATTTAAGTTGGGAATGAGAAGCGTCTCAGGAACTCCTTTTCCTATAAGTTTTCTGATATTTGGCTGGATCAAAGTGAGATTTAGGTTTTTCTCTTTTCTCGAACTTCTACTCCTCAAGTGGGGTTAGTGCGAAAAGGCATCACAAGCGCAAATTTTGTTTGTAAATCGAATCTTTTCTTCTTTTTCTTCTTCCTCTCATTGTTGTTGCCCTACTACGTTTTTTGAATTGTTGATTGCCTCTTTACTCGATCAAGTGCATATTCCCGGCGGAAATGGTTTGAGAATCAAATTCCAGGCAAAAACCCGTCGGTTAGGGTAATCGGGTGGTACATTCCTCAAAGGCAGACAAAGGATGCAGGAATCCGGGAATGAAAACATTGATTTGTTAACCATCCTTTCTTGCAAATCGTTTCCTGGGCACAGATACGACGTTTAGTCCTATGTGGGGCTGAGCGTTCTGCTTATAACGCGCAACCTGAGATTGCCTAAGGATTCAGATGCAGTCAAACGTCATTGCGATTCTCAAGAAAGGATACGGGAAGGATGACTAATCGGTCATTTTTCTTCAAAACGTTCCATCACTATTTCAAATTTCCTTCTGCTTTATTCTTTTCAAATTCGTGTCAGGAAAACTTCACTTTCGTTTCGATGATTAGCTTCAAATCTTTTGAGTGGTTCTTTTCCAGGGTGGTTATTCCTATCTGTGAAGGATAATGAAGTGAAAACTACAAAGTGCAAAAGGACTCGTAAGAGAAAAGTCGTAATTTTACGAGGCTTTTCTTATGAGTTGCTCGAACAATTTCACTCCACTGCACTCTCGATTACGCCACCTGGCTAGTGCAAACGTAGAACAGTGTAACATATTATGTTAAAGCACGGGTTACTGCAGACAACAGATCGTAGGTGTAGTCTGCAAAAACGAAAAAAAACTCCAAGCAATACTCGATGTACGACTTTCTCAAAGCTCAGATCTCACGGTTTATCTAGACGCTCAAAACCACTAGGATACAAAGCCATGATTTATAGATTGAAGAGCGGCTCTACGGGAGTGAAGAATGAAAGGGCGAAGATGAGGCTGGTGTCGCTACGAGCAAGTGCTTGGCTCATTGGCACCAGGCTTGTGTGGGAGGATAAAAGTGCTGGCTTATACGTTGGCCTACTCCTGCAATTAATTTTGTGGGCAAAGTGCGCATTCACACGCCAAGCGATCCTGAATCCTTTAGGGAATGAAATTTCTATATTTGAGTGGGAACCATTGATTTTTAGTGAAAGCTGAACTACTGAGCGGTTTTTTTCGCATAAAAAAGTACAATATATTTGACAAGAATATATAGATTTGGGTTATACAAAATATTCGAGGAGACTTTTAAAGGCTTTATATAAAGTGACTTGTCCTTCCTCCAGAAGAAAATTTGCGCACCTAGGGGAAAACCATGCAGGAAGAGTTTTGGAATTGCTGAATTCAGGCCCACAACTCTGATTGCCAGGAACCACTGCGCTGGACAAAACCCCCTTCTTTAAGAAGGTCTTTATATGCCTTTTTCCGTTAAAAAATGGCCCAATGGACATTTTTCATCTCTTTGTGACTCCATGATCAATTGCTTTGGCTGGTAAACCGTAATCTGGTTTCGGACCAGCAAAAAATGTTTGCATGTCGCGTGTATAACTGATGACTCCACGAGGGCCAATACGTCCAAGACTATTTCTAATTTCTCGGTCAATTAAAGGAGCGGTACAAATGACAAATAGGATAGGGTAATGAGTTCAGGCCCAAAGAGGGTATGTTCAAGGGCGTGGTCATCGCATATATGAGGTTCAGGGATAAAATTCTTGACCCAAAACTGGCAAAACTTATTAGGGGGTCTGTTAGCTAGTGGTCGCTGGAGGTAACAATTCAAAGCCTGGTCCAAATGTTTGAATATCACTAACTATCATTCTGAATGGAGTCGAATGCGTGAGGATTCTCAGAAGCCAGTATAACAACGTCTACAAATTCGATTTTTCTCGCACAAATAGCATCGAATGCTCTTGAATGATGCAGTTTTTCTTTTTTTCTGTTCTTCGAAGTCTCAATCCATGTGAGTATTTTCAGCTATTGGCCACAGTCGTCGTGCATGTGTGGTGTCATTTTCTTGGCCTCTACCTGCATTTGTCGGTGGATCGACTCACTCGTTCCGCATTTCTCAGTGGACGAAATGCCGTTGAAGCCGAACATGCCGCTGAACATCAGAGTAACCGATTGGTCAGTTCATACGGTTTTTACTCAGCGGGATTAGCTACTTTTGGTAGAAAAATATGACCGAACTCTTTACTTTGATAGGTTTTATGACCGCTCTCTAGCCGAAGCAGATAAATTGTGACCTGACTAATTCGAATTTATGACCATTCCCTAGCATTGGAAAAATCGGAAGGGAAACATGGAGAACAAACATCTGTCTTACCTTGAGGCTTCTCACCACTTATCTTTTTCCATATCCAAAGATAAGGGCATGAATGGGAACAATTGTTTGATGGGATTTTGCATTTACTCCCGGGGATACCTACTTTTTCTGCTTCCGTCTGCGCTCTCTTGTCGAAATAGCAGTCTATGACCTTTGGTGCTCAAACCGAGTATGTAGTAGGTATCAATCTTTTACACATGTATTTGGCATTCTATTCCGTAGGATCGTCGCTTCGCAGGGTTTAAGTAGAACTCGATCGTCCTCGTTCAGATTCAACAGCCTTGGCCAAGTGCCCAGGAAAAATCGTCATATATCTTCGCAGAAGATTGAAAAACTTTGATGTTAAGGAGTTCCTAAATGACGCAATGGTGCGAAGCGACTTATTTCGACGCAAAACTTTGCTATTTATGAATCATTGAGAGAAACTTGTTTTCTAATGTGTCATAGTGGCAGTTAGCCCTTTCCGTTTGAACTTTTCTCCTGAACTCTTTTGTTCCAAGTGGATCTGCAATCATGATGATGATGACAGATAGTGTCAGATGGGAGTTTGAGTGGGGCAGGGGGAAGGGGTGCTTGGAAGTGGATAGCTGCCAAGTTTTGAAGTGGAATACCTTTTTTCTTGGTTGAAGAAATTCTTAGTAAGGCAGATTTGGTAGTCTGCGGATTTTGTGGCACAGTAACCGTACACAGTGGAAAAAGGAAATAGGGATGACCAAAGAGAACCCGTCGTATGACAGGCGCACTAAAAAAAGCCGTGATCAAAAGATGAGTTTGGAGTAACTGAAGAAAAGATTTGTCATGGTCAGACACACAAGAGAGCAGGTGTCTCTGTTACTGCTTGGCCTTAGGTCCCTTAGAACACCTTCGAGTTCAAAGGAATAGTGATGTGTTCGTGGCGTAAAGATCAGAACGAGAACATCGTTCAACTGGTTTGACTCAACATCAAAACCCATAGGGAAAAAATCATGGGAAGCGCTCTTTTCGGTTATAGAAATCCTCTAACACCAAGCGAAAACGGGTAATACGAAAATCCTATATTGATAATGGGTCCTTCTTTCTTGCCATTCGTTAGATTCGGCCGGTTACTGGATTCTATTTCCATTTGACTTTTTTGTCTTTCTTGCTGACTTCCTGAGTTTGGCCTTGAAAAATTGGTATTCAGTGCAATGCAGCCTTCTAGATATTTTCCAAAGAAGATGCCAATGTAGCTGGTCATGGAGGGTTTTCACTAAGCGTGGTTTCCCTGCTTTCCCGCTCATTTTCTTCTTCTTCATGTCCTTGGTGTGAACTATAGGTGGAGATCACAATTTTTCCCAGTGTTTCCGTCAGTACTAGGGGATGGGTGGCTCGTTTTGGATTCGAGATATGGGCGGGACTTGTGGTTGTGACCTCGCTGTCTTAAAATATGATTGATGGAACCGCTATGTTTGGACTTGACTAATATCTCCGTTTTGGATCTTCGATTCTTAACGAAATGACAGCAATGGGATTCCGCCGGGACCTCTGAAAATTTAGTAGCCAAGTATTTAACTTGAATTAGTTTAGGCTTATGAAATTCAATGGAAAAACTTGTCGATAAACGCCTCAGATTGGTGAAATAATACGTAGTAACAAGTAGTGTACTGCTCTGGAACGGCTGCGTTACTAGCCCCATTATCAGGTTTCCCTTGAGCCAAGCACTGCGAGAACTCTTTGAAATCGTGTACTTGAATGCTACTTGATATCCTCGGTGGATGATAACGAGAGCCATCCAAATGGTTGAGTTCCTCCTCCAAAGTTCAGTCACTGTCTATAAAGTCTCAGTAAAAGTTTCTAGACTAAAAGACTGTCTCAGTGAACCCAATTCCAAGAAGAATTTGTAGAGCGATCTATTCGATGAACCGAATCGACCATATAAGAATTGTGGTCTCTGCCTACTGAAGCTGTTATAGCTTTTCATCGAACTACTCAAAGAAGTGTTGAATAGAAGTGGCGTAATCGTCCGGACACGGTCCATATTGACCAAGTTGCGTGCCGCACTTGACACGGTGTCACCGAAGGAGACTCAAGCAAACACCACTTGATCCGTCGCATTCCTGGCGTGAGGGACAAAAACAGTTCCAAAATGTTTAAGGAAGAACTGAATAGCGCTAAATGGGTACCTGTTTCCTCACAATGATATAACTTTTTGGTTATTAGTCACGCAAAAGGCTCCTTTTGATGGGCATGCTGCTGTGGCGCAGGTGTGGTGGCCGATGGTAGTTCAAACGACACGGCACTGGTGTTTTGCAACCTTGCGAAGATTGCTGGACCGTAATAATGAATGAAAAAAGTGCGGAAAACCGGGTTCGCATCAAAGGAACGTCATGAATCAAACTCCACCCAAGCAGAAAAAGTAGTCATTCAGTTGGTAATTTATTCGTATGAATGGGAGAATGAGGTACTTGTATTTTTTTTCAAGTAACTGTGACTAGCACAGAAAAACATTGTTTTGCTCGTCAGTGATCTAAACCATTCAGGATGCTCTTACTTTGTTCGTATTCCATCCAATTGGAATGATATTTGGGTAGGAATCGGATTTTCACAGGGACGTACAGGGATAGCCCATATGAACATTGATTCTCCGCTTTGAGGAGGGTCCGGTGCCGATCTAGCAATGCCGCAGTGACGGCCTGCCTGGCATGGGGGAAATCATTTTAGGTGTGGTAGAGGATCTATTGGAAGTACTGCTTCACCTACACCGATTCACTCCGAGTATAACTCGAGACGAACACTTCCTAGAGGAATCTGACTGTAGCGATCGTAGTATCTTTTCCAATATGTGTTTCCTGTTCCCATAGTGAACCTTCTACACTAATCCAAACTAACCCATATGAATGATCCTGTTACGTACTTTACCGTATCGCAGCAGCCTGTAGCACGGCACCCGGATATCTTCCCCCAGATTCCCTCACTTGACGACCCATGTGCACCGTTAGCACTTTGGAACAGAAGACAATTAGTATTCATCCTAGTGGTTTAACCAACTCATAGGGCATTTTACTCCACTCCAACGTTGAAATGTGCAACTTTTTCGAATTTTTGAGTTCATCTACATATGTTTGTTACCTTCGAGACTACTTCCTCTTAAGACTGTATATCCAAGCCCAATTCATAGGTCTGAAGGAAGTTGGATCAGATGGATGTTCAAATGTACCGAGCTCAAGTTGATTTCGAAAGCCAAAGACACCTTTACAAATTGCTTTGCAGTACGGCAATAAAATCATTTCATTGGTCATTAGAGTAGATGAATTATAGGCTAGATAACGACTTGTTTACAAAACTTGTTCTTTGCTGACAACAACCCACTCTGGCGGCTTGTAGTAGGATTCACATCGTGTTAGTCAGCAATGAGTTATGGTCACGTACGATGCCATCAATCAGTGGCAGTAATGGGACTACGATGAGAAAAAATACCATTCCCACTAGTGTTCTAATCGATCACCTGGTGTGTATGTGTGAATCAGGTCTTAATCATCAACCTAACCATTGTAGTCTTTCCATGGTACATTTGGGATACGAGCACGAGAAGGTCGGGTCTCGAATTCCGCGTGCAGTAAAGTCATTGCGATGAGCCTCACGTTGCGACTGGCAGAGCCTTATGATGAGTGTCCTGCTTATTGAGTTCCTGAAGTCCCGAACGGCACGACCCGAAGAGACAGCTAGTTAAAAGACGTACGAGGACAGGGGCTTACACCATGTACCCCTTGAGTTGGTTTTTATATCACGAATAATACTAACTCAGGCGACTATTCATAAGGCGCGTCATGGTTTCTAGCCTCTGTATACTTTAAAAGAACTTGACGAAGTTGTCAAAAAGAGTATTCGAGCAGTGTTCGTTTTCTCGTTTAGCCGTAGTGAATGAGGAACCAAATTCGGTTTCCACGCATAAACGGATAAGGAACTGCATCGCGACGATAGGAATCCCACTGGAGTAGTAGGGAACAAGTCTTCCACCGAATGGATTCCTTTCATCTTAACATATATCTTAGGAAACCCACTCAGCATGTAAGTATTGTTAAAGTTTTGCTTTCCAGAATCGCCTTCTTGCCGCTTTTTTGCCCCAGCATCTCATCACTGCAGCACGACTTCAAATCGCCACCAACAATCCTCACATCTTTGCTGAACACTATCCACAAGTATGCTAAGAAATATATTTTTTTTTTAGGAATAGTCTGGAAAGTGTTGGAAAGCCAAAAATCAAATATTGATCCGGGTTTGGATTAGTTATCAGAAAGAAACTTCGCCTAGATAACTTGTGCAACACCTTTTGTTCACCTACCAGTGGAACTAAACTTCAAGGATGAAAAAATGTTAAAATTTCTAGATATTGCTTGATTTCCGAGTACGTGAACTCCCTATCTAAGCGGGACTCGAAACCCTCAATCGAAACTCCCGAGCACCATTCAAAGGAGCTATTAAGCGAACCCATCTGTTCAAAGAACTATTTTCTTTGAAAATCTGCCAAAACAGAATTCATATTTCCCCTAGCTCTCGTTTGAGGTCAATTTGTTCAGGTTACGGTAGCATATGGTCGTTTGATCGGTTTGGAAGCTGTTCTATCGCAATGTTCCTCATTAGATGCAGCACGAGTCCTGAAGGTTTGCATCCCTACGACAGCCTTTCCTACAAGATTTGTATCGGTTTACTTTCTAGGAATTTGAGCAACGAATCGATCGATTATGTGATATCAATGGTTGTACAAAAGTTGCTTCCGAGGGTATTACGGTAAGAGTTTCTGGGTTTTTTAGAATTTCCTCTTTTGCTGTATCACAAAATGTATACAGGTGGTGTCATCTATACCCACGATTGATCCTTGCCATGCCTTGAATGTGGTTCGATTTGCTACACAACTCGAGGCGCTTGTTAGGTGAGCTTCTGCTATCAGTCTGTAAATCCTGACGGTAGTCCTGATCAATCCTTTTTAGGAATACGCTACAAATTCGATTTCTATCGAGATTCGTAGTGTTGTTTGAATATGCATTTCGTTTTTACAATGTTTTCGGGCAGGCAAAGTACATAGTTTCATCACTTTTCCGAGCACCTTATGCCTCTACCCCAGCTCTGAAAACATCCAATTAGGGGTGTTTTTCAAATAACCATAACCATTCAAAGTTCGGTGATTTAGAGTCCCGAAAATAGAAATTTTGAATACTCGTTTATGTATACGGACTACCGTGCCAACCTGTTTCAATTTCGAAATTTCGGTGGTAGCTGGCGAATGGGTAGAGATGTTATAATTACCTGACAAAAATACCTACCCACCAGTATGTCAGGGATATGCTTCGGCCACCTGATGTACAATGTCTGGGCAAATTCTCCTGTTTTTTATCGACATCTAATGGCAGAAAGTGAGTATTTCAGCTCATTTCGCGATGCCACCACGGCCGATGTAGCAGTTTGCATAGGAATCGATAGCGGATCGATATCAGCTGGTATTGTTGGATCGACAAAATGGCATTATGATGTCATTGGATATACTGTAGACAACGCTATTCTACTACAAAGCAGTGCTCCAAAGCAGTAAGTGAATCAGAAAATACCAGTTAAGCTTTATATTGTATGAGCGCACAAGTCTATCTGATATTCAAGCAAAATACTCGCTAAGTGATAGCCTTTAAATCCGTTCTCTACTTTCTGACAATTTACCAGTTTTAGTGGAGTGTTCATCACAGAAGAAACTCGTCGTCATGTCGAAAACCATTTCAACCTCGAAAGTATTGGTGATATATGGCGAGTTCGTGGAGATACAACTGGTCCTGAATTGTTCCCTGTTAATAAAAGGTAAGCAGCCTTTTTCTAGCAAAGAACATTTCGACTGGAATCGAGTGAATCCAAGTTAGATCGAAGGAGAACTAAGGAATCCTGGTTCCCTGCACTTTTTATTGAGTTTTTTTCGTCATTGGCATACTATGGAGTACAAAAGTTTTATATCCTTGAACTGTTTAGTCATACAGCCTGTCATGGCTACAATGTTGTGCCTCTAGTGGTTCCTTTAACTGAGACCTCACTTAAGTTCCCATGGAGTTGGCAGTGCTGAATATGCTATCCGTCACAATTCTGTGAAAAAAAAAATAGATTCCAGCTCTGATTTGACTGGCAAGCGTGATTGACAACAAAAAGATTTTTGGCTGACGTTTCGGCGTTATCCCTCTCATCTGAGCCTGAAGTTGCGCTGTTGTCTATCTGATGAACCAGTTGAATTATCTCACGTATTTTTGAAGAAGGGAACACAATGAAGTTCATAAAAGAGACAAACCTGGGTTTTCTTCATTTTCGGTGGCTTCTTGTCGAACTCTGTAGAAGAAATACTTGAAAACGAACCTTCACTGTACTGAAAGCCCTTAGCATGGCACAAAGTTCGGTGGCGGTAGGGAATGTGTTTGGCTTGGCGTATAACATGGAAGAGGATAAGGCAATTCAGCAGAAAAGGGCACCACTTACTTTTGATTGATCTCAAGCTGTTCGATCCAATACTGACCACGGTTTCCTGGGAAATTGCTTAGTTCCCAATTCGGAGTAGGATTCAATTTCACGTTTCTTACAGCAGCAACTCTTTTACCTTAGAGAACCAAACAGTTTCTACCCTTGGCAAGATAAATTTCTGCCAAAGGAGCCAGCACAAACAGTAAAGGAAAAGCAATGAGGAAAAAAGTCTTGTGAGACCAAGACGGGCATTCTGAAAAAAAGTATTGCAGTTTTACATGAATTATTTACCCTACTCAAGAAGATTAGATAGAGTTTTGNAAGCTTTCGAAAGAAGCTTTCGACCGTCTCAATCCCATGTGGGTTGCGGCGCGGCTCCGCATTTCACTTCCTTCGGATTTGTGGTACCGCAAGAATAGGAGCCCAGACCGTGATTGATATGAGACTTGATCCGCGTACCATGTGTGTGCCACTGCATCACCTTTCCCTTACCACTAACAGGGCATCATTTCCAAACAGAAAATAGCTATGGGAGCATTGTTTGTTGTGTTTTTGTTTGTTAGACTTGATGTAAAGTAGGAAGCATTCAGATTTTCAATGGTGACTGTTCCTCAAGGAATCAACCGCCTCCTGCAAACACTCTCCACGATCGATCCTCATGTAAAAACGATCGGCACCACCAAGAAAAGGTAAGCAGCGTCTTTTTTTAACTGATTAATATGTTTGTTTGTTTACTCATTCATTCATTCATTTACTCATTTATTTATTATCAAATCGAACGTGGGGCCGACGGCGAAAAGAGGTGATGACAGGGATGAAAAATAGATGAAAGTTGATAAACCGCCTCATCACCTGTATCACCTGTCGTCCCGTTGATCATCGAAATCCTCGAGCGGGCGCCAGTAACGTCTCCATTCGTCCCTGTCACGAGCCAAAGTGGTCCAGTGAACCGTTCTCGCTTCAGGGACACGAGGTTCAACATTCCTTTCGTTCAGAGCTTTCGTGAAGAAGTCTGACCATCTCGTCGGCGGCCTTCCTNCATAGCTAGAGCATTCGGAGATATTCGTTCCGTTTAACGTGAAAGGAGCATCAGGTACCAATCCGTCTCATGTGCACAGGAAAACCTTGTTGACGCAACGTATCGGGAATGTAGAAACAACACTAAAAAATCGCTTGAGAAAATCAGTTGAAAATCCCTTGCACTAGGAAGAGAGCTGATTTTCCTTTGAAAATTTTACTTTTTATCTAACCTTTACTAAGCGCTTCTTTTTTTTTGAATAGTTGTCATGTGTCAAATATTTATATATTTATTTTGTCAGGCCTCATAAACCTCAAATGGTTGTAAGAGTTTTAGGAAAGCAAAACTGCAGGATGAAATTGAAGAGAAGCATCCTTCTGACAAAGGCAGTTTCATGAACTCGGTCTCACTCCAATTCAAAAACATTCGCCTGGAGACTGAAGTGAGTTCATTCGTTCGATGATCCCAAGCTTTCCCCGTTGCTTATTATCAATGGATTTGATTTTTTGGTTTATCTATCCGTGAAATCATCAGGTAGCCTAGAAGTTCTACTGATGTATTTTAGTTCCACAAAGAAATGGACCACTGGTTCATTCCAGCACTGGCGATCAGCATTTTTTTCTTAGTCGTCTACGGCATCTACCACATGTTGGTGATGCCAAGGTGGGTGTTTATAGTTTTCCCATAGTTCCAGATTTTGACAGATCTCCTCGGAATTTCTCACTCTTTCAGGCTGATCACCAGTCTAGCGTTAATTGTTGTTGCGTTGACACTGATGTTCTTCATTTTGTTGATGCTCTATATCAATTACTTCCATGTGAGTTCTCCAAGTAGTTTTCATCGCAAAAGACCGTTTCGGAGAGGGATGGTTGTAATAAGAGTTATTGTGCTCGAAATTTTTGTCTAAGGGTGGCAGGGTTGAAAAGTCAAGGGTTACACCTTTGGACAAAAGCTCGACCACAGATAAACCTTATTAACCGTTGTCTTCAGCTCCTTCCTGGTGACTGAGGTGAAACTCCTGACATGATAGTGGACGACATACCTAGAAAGGCCCACTTGCGAGCTTCTAATTTTTTGAGTCGAGTTTCGGTTGAGTCAGTGATGGTATATTCGCATATGCAGTCATCTTAGAAGGGAGTTAAAGGAGCGAGAAAATGAGTTATTGGTCAAGACCACCACTATACCCCTCGGAGCCAGTTAGGCTGCAGAGTGCTTAGGCTATCTCTATTGTTATTTCAGAGTTTTTCACAATTCATTACACGCACCGCTCACGGACACTCCTTAACTATTCTTCTCATAATGACAATGCTGTTCCTTTGCGGAATCGTCAACACGGTATGGCCTTCTTGACAATTGTTTTCATTGAATCTCCGGTTCCGCTTTTTCTAATTCCTGTTTTTTAAATTTTGAAGTATACCTCTTCATTAGACAAAAGTTCGATGAACTGTTCAAGGGTCGCTTTTTTTAAAATAGAATTTACATAGGCATGAGCCTAGTTAGCCCTGAAAATAAAGTTCTTGAAGTTTTCTGTGA
Source organism: Haemonchus placei (assembly GCA_900617895.1). Taxonomy (NCBI): domain Eukaryota; kingdom Metazoa; phylum Nematoda; class Chromadorea; order Rhabditida; family Trichostrongylidae; genus Haemonchus; species Haemonchus placei. Next base: position 32,685 of record UZAF01017248.1, on the reverse strand, counting down.
AACAGCGTTCAGCTGATTGGGTTTATTAAGTGTGGCGTATTCGGGGTGTTAGGTATCTGGACAAATTGGACATGCAGAACAGCCTTCGCCTGTAATTCGAGAATGCTGCAGTACAGTCCTTCTCTCTTCCTCTCTCTTCCCCCTAGCGCGCTGCACACAGCCTCCAGGGGGATAGAGCACGAATGTTGTGAGCCAAAATTATGGGATGCTGTCAAATAAAACTTTTTCCGCTACCAAAGCCCATCCTGCATGGACGCAAATAGTTACTGCCACATTACCCTGCTCAAAGACGCTCCCCTTTTAGCAATAGCCCCGAAATCATCAAAGGCAAAGGACTGAGGTTTGTCTGCGTTGATCACTCCCGTATAAGGGATATATCTATATCCAGGGAAACCAACTTCGATCAAGCAATGTAGTGACGTCTGAACCTGTATGTATGTGACCCGCAATGGCTTGCATAGGTCTGTCGATATACAAGTCAATGCTTTTTTCCTACCCCGGAGTAATGGAAGGCTTCGCCGACAGGCGGGATTTGGCTCGTAACCTTATGCATGATAGCTCGCCGTTTGCCACTAGTCAATCTCGCTTTCATGATTGTTTCGGAAGCGGTTCCAGTGAACCTTCACTATCTCATTTCTTTTCAGAGATTTTTTAACTCATAACCGTTAATATTAAAATATGATTCTCTTATGAAAAAATAAAATGTATCTCTTCAGTTCTCATGTCCACAACCGGAGCAAGCCGACGTATGTCAGTCGATTCACTTCTCAGCGTTCTCGTTTGCAATGTGGATTCTGACAACGGCGGTCTTCATAAGATTCTCGTCCGTCTACCTCCTCGGAGTGCTCACGTTTGCTGTTTTCATCTACACCATTCAGATCTTTCTCACACATCCACCTATTGGGCCAAAAGAGTAAGTCGTATTCGTTACATAGCACACTTTTTACTTTTTTCCCTTATTCTGAAGAGCTGAATAGGCAAAAAAGCGGGCTAGTAGTTTGTTTGAAAGTCGTCGGAATGCATACCTTTGCCAGATTTCTCTCCATTCAATCTTAGGGAGGTTTTGATTTTTCTAGTTCTAGAAAGGATTCCCTGGATATGTCAACATTGGAACCTTTGGGTTCGAAACCCAGAATTCTGAAAAGCTCAGAAAAATCTCTGGTATAATTCTACTGCTGGGTATAAACCGACTCTTCTGCTTGTCACTTTTTTTAATAAATTTTGCAAACAAACGGCTAGCCATTTTTCCTCCCATTGTCAGCGTTCCGGCGACTCACTGGGAACCAAGAACTGTGGAGATGTTGATTGCTTAACTCGCTTAGGGGAAGTTCGCGTATGGGGATATAAAGAGGTACCTGATCTGAAAGAAAACAACGACATACAGCTTTCCCGAATGGTGCCAGTCAAAGAAACTGGCAACTAGTGTCGAAAAGCGCGTGGTCCACCTCTTGATTTCGAAGAGTTCTATTAATAAATATTTAATTAACTTAGGCAAAAAGGTTCAGGGACCTTTTTTGTTCCCTATCTATTGTCGCTAAATTTGAACAGGATAACGCAGTATTAAGTGGATCATTCTCCCATGTTCCATGGTCTAGAAATAAAATCTCGGATCGGGCCGAAACCAGGTCGAAGGTATGGATAGTACCAAGATCGTTTCGGGGGATGCTAATTTGTAGATGGTGTAGACCCTGAAAATCACTATTGAGCATTCAAATGCCAATAGGTTTCTGAATAGAGGCCCAGTACAAATCCTCAACAGAAGGGTCAACAAGGAGTACTCTCTCGAACTCTTTACCACATTTTTGTCTTTCTTCCCGATGGGTTGAAGGGCTAATCATGGTTTTATTCGCATTGATTTCTGTTCTCCTGTACGAAAGCCTTTCAGCTCCCACATCCGATGAACTTATCAATATCACCCATCTATTCTTACCCCACCTCCACTCAATTATTCACTGGACAGCCGCTGCCATTGTGCACGGAGGATTGTTCGCCATTTATCACGCACACAACGCTTATTTTTTTACAACGCTACAATTGTTGTGTGGGGATTGTACATCAATGAAAAATTGGCGAAAAATGCGAAAACTACAGCCATCGATTGCTCCAGAATTGTGACTTTTCAAAGTGATATATTGTTTTGCATGAGAGGGGGAGGGAAATGGTAGCGCCGGCGATTTTGATGAAGTTAGATGCGAAGTGGATCTAGGATTTGTGATATTCATGCCAAATTTGTGAAATAAGAACATTGAGGGCGTTTTGTATTTCAGGTTTACCATTGAATTTGATCTCTGGGTCGGTTTATCTTCGTTAGCCGCTCTTGTCTTTCTACATGCAAGAAGATGCGAAAAACTTATGAGGCTCGACTTTCTGTCCGTTGTTAAGGTGAGTTTGTTGGCATAAATGCTGTTACTTTTTAAATGTTGCGTTTCATGGATCAAAATTTGTATGGAACTACAAGGTCGCTGGTATACAAATACATCCCAGAAGGAGTTCGCACTATCACCAATCCGTGTAGGAGTTAAATGCGTGGCGCATCTAATGAGGGACTGGTCAATGTTGGCCGACTTATAATTAGTCGTTGAAAGTAAATCGTCCTAATGTGACAAAGCAGTTTGCCAATGTAAAGACCATATGGGACATGAAGAGGCATCCAAGAGATGTTGGAGTTCCGTGGGAATGATTACTTGGGAGTTCCCAGACGCTGAAAAGACGACAAACAGCGTTATTCCTCCAAGCAGAGTTCCAATAAAGAAGTCGCCGGCATTCTTGACAGAAATTCCTTTCTCAACAGCTGTGCCTCTTAATGGATGTAACATTTTGGCGACGAGTGTTGCTGTTAATCATAACGACAAGTTACAAGATTGAAAAGTACACATTACACAGCTTACAATTCATACATCCATGAGAAGCTACTTTCCCACACATTTCTGAAAGAGAAAAATGCTATCAAGGAAAAGGGCGAAATCCCTGAGTGCAATGTGTCTCTTCCCGCATTACGAATATATCTTCCCGATGGCAACCTTATAACTGACCGCCTTTCTGAGCAACATTGTTTTGTAAAAGGTTTAGATGGTTCAGTGGTTCCAGTCTCACAATCAGTCGTTCTTCATTTCCTACAAAATACCCTGTGACTGTTCCCAGCTGGAAAAACCACATGTACCCGTCTGTCGGCCTTCGTAATGCGAATCATTGGCCGTTTTCGCGTTTGTCGGCAAACGCTCTTAGGGCTGCTGAGGTCAGTAGCCGCCGTGGTCACACCCTGTTTTATGTGGCCACCGACGTAGTGAGCAAGACTTTACAGCTGCCGTCATCGAGATGTGTATTTTCGTCGGCTCGTAATTCTGAGAGCCACTCGGCTTTCACTTACGAGGGCCCGAAAATTGCCGTAGGGATATGAGAGTAGTAACGATTATGCCCATGAGCATTGTGAGGGATATTCCGTAATAAAAACAACTCCTGCAAGTCGGTTACATTTTTAAGGAAGCGTTGCTATGAGGACGTTTCAGAAAGTAGAATCGCATTGAGTTGAAATAATCTATCTTGAATCGAGTAGTATCCACTGCTCCAACATCAAGTAGGGATGAGTATCTCCTTCGAGTACCATATCAGCTTAAATTAGTTCCGCAAATGATAAATACGCTTACCTCCACAAGATTTGATTCATATTTGTGCCAGGAAAAGAAACGAAAACGAAAGGGGTTCCTCGTGACTAACTGGTTGGTCCTCTCGAAATATACCTTTCACAACTCAATTCTGAAAAGAGTGTGTGTGAGTAGATTTCCCTCAAATTCTATTTGCGGGTTGTATTAGTAAAACTCTTCTTTCAAGAAAGTTTGACTCCCTCAGCACGATTACGACGTGTTTTAAAGCTGAGCCTTTGGCTCCTGACGATGGGACAAAAGCCTTTGAATCGCCCAGTGCGCGAAGAACCGAGGAAAATTCATTTTACGTTTTCAAGGTGTCAGGCCCACAATGCGAGCGCCATTCGTTTAAAATGGAGAATATGAAAAAGAATCTGAAAATAAGTTATAAACAGGAGTTCAAACCAAATGAATGCGATACTAATGTTCGAAAAGTCAAAGTTCCTCAGCGGTTCAATATCCGGGAAGTTTGGTGATCCGGTTAATCAGCTCTGAAAGCTTTCGACTCGATTAATGAATGGTTACTCCCCTTTGGAGTCAAACTATAGAGTCAAATAAAAGTCAAGTCATCCCTGAGAGGAAGGAGCTAACCATCTCTGTATTAGGAAAACAATTTCAGAAAAATTAGCCCAAACATCGAATAGTAAAGTTGATAAGATCAACGCTGCTGCCCAGCATCAGGTTTTTCATTCTCCTCAAGTAAACCTTCAACTATGCCAATTTTTCGTATTACCTTTCTCCCCTACATAGTTATTCCATTGAAAATTCCCTATGCTGTATATCCAGCTGAATCGTATTCCACGCAATAAGGGCATTGCTTTATGGCCTTGGGAAACAACGCAATATTTCAAGTGCTATTATAGTGAATTATGAGATGTACGGAACAAACTTGGTCGTGGTGACATTCCCATGGGAGCAATGCCCATATGAATCAGTCATAGCAAGGGCTGCAAATGTTCTGGATTTGACAATCGCAGAACATTTGATTGATGCTTTTATAATTCTTATCGATGAAGCGAAGCAATGAAAATCTGGAATCGCTTGTTTCCATTAGAGGGACAAACAAAATTACCCTTCGCAGGGTTTATCAACTGATTCTAAGATCAGACGTAACTTTTTTCCGTAAAGCCAAATCAAAGTTTCAGGGCGTCGAAGAGTCCTCTTCCAAGGATCGCTTTCTGTTGCTGAACAGCCAGGTTCTTCTTAATCTGGTACCACCCCACGTTGCTCCATGGGTGGTAGCAAAAACCGGCGAGCAGTGGCATCACGCGCATCACTCCGGTATGTACACTATTTGATGTCTGCTCTGCATAATGGAAATGTTTAACAGCTCTCTATGAAATGAACGTAAGGATGGGGAGTAAAACTCAAGTATCAGCATTTCTCTTGGATTTAAACTGAGGCTCCCTTATTGGTGACCGATGACAACTGAACAAGGGGGTCCATCAGAACCGAGAATTCCCCGCTCATTAGGGGATATCTTAGAATGAACTCGAATTCCCCCTTGTGAAGCTTTGAAGTGTCAAAGTCCCGCAATCACCAGACGTCGAATGAAGTTTTGAGATAGGGAGTTGGTACAGTATGAGTCAGGAGAGCAGCTTGCTGTATGCACAAGGTCGCAGAGCACGGCAATCTGCGGTGGCGGTGATCCTGTTGGCGTCCTTGACAACTGATACGCTAGCGAGATAAGCAACCCCTTTTCTTGATCATTAAATTTGACCAGTAAATTTAGAAAAAAATTTCATATTTAGTGAATGAGTGTTTATTTTACTTTGAATTTGGAGTAGATCGAACAAATGCATCCAATTATTTTTTCAGTGGGCGTGGCGTACATGACGATTTCTGGGTTCAATTTAGCAGATGAACAAGGTCTCAATGGATTGAATTATGTGTTCACGTCTTTTGATCAGGTTCGATTTTCGAGTTTTTGCGAGAGTAACCACAATCACAACAAATAGCGGATTGCAGCAACTCAGCAATTACCGAGGGATTGAGAAAATCAAAAGTGCGAATCGATTCTACATTGTAGCTGTTGGATTACTTCCAGATGCAGCTCAAAATGTAGGTCTTTTCAGCATAACATAGACATGTAATATGAGTAAGTTTAGAGTAGGTTCAAAAGTGGTACTTGTTGGTATCGGATGTCTTTCATGCATGTCTTTCATTCTGCTGATGCCAGTACATTGTCAGTGAACCACACTGACATTGTGGGTATAGTGGAGATCCAAAGTTTTCATAAAGCAGGCCGACCGTGGTGGTGCAGTGACGAGTGACGCACTATCCACACGAAAGTTCGGTGTTCGAATCCCGAATAGACAATCACCGAGGCCAATCAAGCCTTGTATCTTTGAGATCGGTTATTTGACAGCAGATTCGGGTGCAAAAATAGAATCTCTAAATTGACACCGGCGGACTACCGCAAAACATTGTGTAGAGCATATACATGTTCGAAACGCTATTACGATTTTGAATGGAAGTCGTACGCGGGGCATATCCCGGAAACGGGATTGATCAGTGCCGAAGAATTCATCCATCATTCTTCAGCAAGACGGTTTAGAAGGTAAGTCGCTGTCGCGCAGTAGTATTCCAGTTCCCTGATGTGCACGATGTGCTCCACGTGATGCCACAACTCTCGTGCAGACGTCGCAGGCGATGACATAGCTTCGCGCGCGAAGGGTCAGATGAATTTTCCTGACCTCATCTTCTCGCTCTCGAAACGATTACTTTCGAAATATAAGCAAACGACGAATTAATCGAAAGTTCTCTCGGATCGATTACAGCATACAACGAATGGTGAAGGCGTTATTAACCTGTCCAAGGGGCAAGTAGTCGGACGCCAAAATGGCAGAGCTCCAACTCGCGGGCCAACTGAGATGCTGTAATCGCTTTTACTTGGTTTTGCTGGTGATTGTTCCGGATTTTTCACGACATCGCAGAGGTCTTTTCATTTTTCTCGTTCTGCCACACAGGAAAAACTTTTCTGAGAACATTTCATGGCTACATGAGCGTAGGGTAACGCTCCAGATCACTCCAGGCCTAGAATGAGTCTTCAGATAGATTTTTCCTTGCACCGGTGGACAACCACAACCCGATCTAACGGAATCGGAAGCAACCGCGTATCGGAGATCCAAAGAGGTAGCCAAGCTGTCAGCCCCCTCGGAATCTTCAATGCACCGTTGATTTTGCAGTCAAAAGAAATGTCAACAGCAAATCGTGCAATATTTCTCAATGTTTAATTCGGTTAGTGCTTCACAGGCGCTGAAAAACTAAACTCGATAAGATTAGGTCGGAGACGTACCGAAACAATGTTCTTTTTTTGCGCCTTTTCCTTTCAATCATTGCACTTCATTGTGATCATGCTCGAAAAATTCTGTTTAGGTAAACGAAACCCCGTGGACGATTGGTGAACTTTTACATACACTGGCGCAGTTTCTGCTTCAAGCAACCCAGTTCGCAACTGAGAAGGAATTCCAAGTTCAAATAGGTGTGTTGATGTTGAAGTTATTGGGCTGTGTCCTGCACTACTGTTGAAGTTATTGGGCTGTGTCCTGCACTACTGAAAACTAGTGGACTGTAATGGAAGGAAGCGTGCGTTTGTGGTTCCTGAAAGATTTGCCTTGTTAGTAAGTCCGCCCCTCCTTCTCTGAAAGGGACCTTGTGACAGTTGTACACCATAAGAGCCTAATTAGACTGGAGAAGTGTAGGGAGATAGGGAGGAGGCGGGAGAGGTTCCTCAGGAGCTTCCGCGAAATTATCAGATGTGTGCCCCAGTTTCGGAGTGACGATTTCTAGCTAGCTCTTGACCGTTTTTCCACTTTAACTGCTCCGCTGCTCACGCGACAGCTTATGCTCCATGCCTACTCCTTACAGCGAATGCTAGATCGCAAGCTAGACAAGGGCGGCTGCCGGCTCAACTTCAAGTTGCAAAAGCGACATCCTTAGGAACAATGGAAATGGGTAATCCCAAGGGTGAGAAAAGTGGGTTCGGAGCGAAGCTGTTGCCTAACACTGGCGCATGTAAGGTCATACGAGTACTAGTTAAAAGATGTAAATTCCGTGAAAAGGAACAGATAAGAGTAGACAGATAAAACCTAAGCGAGATGGAATTTTGCCTAAGCTTACAACAGTCTTCCCCTTCGCCTTCCTCATCACAGCTCCTTCTCCACCCTTGCCATCGATAGGTCCCTCTTTCCAGTTGGGGATTGTCTAAGAAGAGAAAAGCCTTCCAGTGCGTTCAGGCTAGATTTAGGTGCCCTTATCAGAGTTTCAACAACCAATAGACTATACGCCTCGGATATCTGAAAACAGCCATAATCTGACGTAATTGTAATCTGCCTTCAAAGCACAAAATAAAACAGGGGTCTTAGTCTCTGGAATCCGTTGTAGAGACTTTGTTGGCAAGGTTTCGGCCATCAGAGAACTTTCTAAGCTGAGCATTCAGGGATGGACTGCGGCAGCGCGTTGTCTTTGGTTGCTGACACTGATCAACCTCGCTACGAACTTTGGGGGGAAACTGTCGAACGGGCTCGAATCCTCATGCAAAGTGCCAGCCACGGTCGCACTCTCGTCTCCGAAGAGATCTTCCTCGCACTCCGGCCGCGGAATCTTCACTTCAGCACGAAATCTATGAAGGTACGTATGTCCATGTTCACTCAACTGAAGAATCTAGAAGGTCGTCAATTAGGCTAAGTCTTTGAGAAAACGATAAAAATTTGTTTACTCGCTGTTCTTGATGGATTTCATTAAAAAGTTCCTGTTCAGGTGATTCAAAATTTGAACGCATATATCCTCTACAGTAGGGAGGACCATTCTCCGGTCGAAACTATGCCACGTGAGGAGCAGGAACGCCATACTAAAAACATGTTCGAGGCAGCACAAAACATCGAGGTGAGCATATTTACAGGTGCAACACTTCTGGCCTCTCACAGTCACAGTAGGGTTAGATGGATCTAAAGTAGCAAAGTGGCTGTATTATGAACATTTTTTCCTGTTTTTCTGTTCAACTAATCAAAATAAGCTCCCAAATCTATGTATGAATTTATAAGGGGGCTTTTACTCCCTAGTACTCCCTTTTACTTACTCACTTTTGAATAAGTTGTTTAGTTTTTTGAAACGTCTAAACGGAAAAAATAAAAAAAAAATAAAGTGTGAAGAGATATGAGAACGCGGCAGGCAGATCACAAATACGAAACTGAGTGCAAAATCTCCAATTGGTATGCGCAAGCCACGAAACTAATTGCAGTGAAGCTTTTTTTTTTGCGATATATAAGAAAATGACTGCAATGTTTACGAAGTGTGGTGGAGAACTCTGCTATGTGAGTTCCAGTTGCAGATGTCGTCCTCGATGGCGTCCTCGTTCTCGTCTGAGTTACAATCTATTGATGGAGGCGGTGAGACAGACAGTGATATCGGTGAGTATCTTGGCCAGCTGCTGGGGTGATCATGAACTGAAGGAACTCTGTGGCTTTTGACCGATGTACACTCTTTCCTTTACTGATTTTGCCAATCCAGAGTGGATCACCCCAGAGACAGCGTTGATGCACCAATCAACGTCAGGGTATCATCCACGGGAGCCCGTCATTCCGTTGCGAACAAACTACCGTGCGTCTGATTATGATCCGTATCGGTAGGTCTTTAGAATACACTAATAAATATGGTTTGAACCAAAGTTTTTGCATGGTTTCCGTGCTCGAAGACAAATATGACGCTTTTCAGAGAGCCTTATGAAGCGGATAATATGATAGCGCAACGATATTCCGACAGCTACAAGGGCGACCATGTCGGCCAGTACTCCGACTGGTCTGAGCAGGACAGCAGAGCGCCAAGTCGTGGAAGTCGTGGGAGCCAACGAGGTATGCAGTGTGTATTGCTCGAAGCTTTTCCCAATCGCGGGTATTCCCTCGAAAGTTATCTTCCTATTTATGGAGTTTTGTGTAGGTTTGTAATAATTTTGCCAGATCTTCATAGACCGCGATATAATCTTAAGGGCCAATGATATTCAGTAAGCAACCACACTTTGAATACTCACTGAGAAGGCTNAGCCCGTCATTCCGTTGCGAACAAACTACCGTGCGTCTGATTATGATCCGTATCGGTCGGTCTTTAGAATACACTAATAAATATGGTTTGAATCAAAGTTTGTTCCTGGTTTCTGAGCCCGAAGACAAATCTGACGCTTTTCAGAGAGCCTTATGAATCCGATAATATGATAGCGCAACGATATTCCGACAGCTACAAGGGCGACCATGTCGGCCAGTACTCCGATTGGTCTGAGCAGGACAGCAGAGCGCCAAGTCGTGGAAGTCGTGGAAGCCAACGAGGTATGCAGCGTGTATTACTCGATGCTTCATTCCAACCGCGATTATTCCCTCGTGCTCTTCCTATTTATGGAGTTTTATGCATGTTTGCAATAATTTCGCGAGATCTCCATAGACCGCGATATAATCTTAAAGGCCAATGATATTCAGTAAGCAACCACCCTTTCAATACTCACTGAGAAGGCTCAGATATCTGATCTCTAACGAAACTTTATTATATGTAAGGACACTATGCTACCTCTTCCTTAGTTATTTAGTCGTATAACTACAGAACTGTTTACTCATACTCAACACGCACTCCTTCACAAATTCGAATCCGGCTACTCCGACGCTGAACCCTTGACACTGTTGTCGAGCATCAGGCCTTGGGCCGTCTGTTCACACCTCCTTCCAACGCTTAACAGCCTCAAACAAAATTGGACAATGCAATAACAAAATGGATCAATATGAACTGGAGTACCGAGTTATCACTAAGAGCTACCTTATTTTTTGTTTTCCCACTGCTCTGCAAAAACTGATTTTTTTTTTCATTCTGCCTTCCGATTCATTCAATATAATTGGAAGGAAGGAGGAATAGAGGCATTTGCTATTGGAAAAGCATCTTTTTCTACCTCCTCTTTTGACTTCCCTGTTTTCCGTATACTTTTTTCCCGAAATACGATTGCGTATACGATTGCAACAGAGGGAAGAAAAGCAAAAGGAAAGAGGGAAGAAATTGGGAGAAAGGCATTCTTCATATCAGCAATATTTCCTCATTATTGTTCACCAGTGAGAGGTGGAAGGGGTGCCGGCTGTGACACGATTGGCTGAAGTTGTTGCAATGCCTCTACATACATGGCAGCCGCAGTTCCCCTGAAGCCTTTAAGTAATAAATAATAAATAATAATAATAATAATAATAATAATAATAATATTATTATTATTATTAATAACAGCTTTAATTCATAGCAACTTTGGTAATAGATACAATTAGGCAACGAGTTCGACCGTTGCTCAACCGCGGCATTGAGTGATCGCCTTTGTTGTACTTAATATTTGTGATTTAGGACGACAACGCCGTCAAGGAAGCTCGAAGTCATCGTTACGATATCCGTTCTCGTGGCTGAAACGGGTAATTTCTCATTTATTGTTTTCTTAAGAAATACTATAATGGTAATATACTGAAAAGATGAAGTGAATGAAATGCAGTCCCACCTATGATTATCGCGAAACAAGGATTATTTCACATAGGAGTACCTTTGAGTATACATTCGCCATTTCATTCGGGCTTTGGGCGCAAAAATCTCGTGTGGGTGGTGAATGGGAGATGCGTGGTCATCCATGAAAAATGTGGTTATCGAAACTTATAAAGGGACTTTTGCTCTCCCCTCTGAACGTCGGAAAAGATGCAGAAATACTGTTTTTTAGTGCGTTTTGCATCAGAGATACTGTAAATCCTGAGTGCTAGAGAATATAAATGACAGTAGATTTCTATCTTTTCCCCCGAGTTGGTAGTGGGTTTACTCCGCCGCGGCCAGAAAGTCGTATACCGCGTGGAAGCCACCTTCCTTAATCCTCACTTACACCGATGTTCTCGCAACTATGCCCTTCGAATTGGTCTGAGACGAAATCGGCGCTAAACATTCTTGATTTCAGGGAAATTCTACAGACTATGATGACTCCCTGGCAGATCCAGCTGAGAGGCTCGAAGCGGCTGCAAACCGAGTTGATCGAATGCTACAAGAACTGAACGCTTATGGCGAATTCGCCGATATCAAACCATTGGAGTGAGTCTATCTGAAACCACTCCGAAATCCGATGTGAGAACATGAACATAACCTTGGAACCTTGGGATTTTCAGGTACCGACCATTCCCTACGGCTTTTGGCTCAATGAAATCCGTTCATCGTGCAATGTCTTCTGCATGCCATACGGAATACGACAATGCAGAATCTGAAGCAGCATTGTCCGACGTCGAGACGAATGCGAACGGGCGGACGTCCAGGTATTTTTAATCCAATAAACAAAAATTTGCTACAGTATACTTCGAATATACTCGTGAACGGAGCCCGATTTCAGATCCCGAGACAAGAAGCGAAGGCGGCGTTGGCGAACCCGTGTCAAGGGTGACGACGGCGACTCGGAATCGAATTGCAGCAGTCTTGCTAGCAGTGTAGAACTCGATCCCCTGAGGTACGCGGTCTTTATTGCCAGAAAACAGTTTCAATTTTGTAAAATTAATCTCTAGTTGTGAATCGAGTGTAGACTTCCTAAGCCCCTTCCTTTCGAAGGCTGGTTAGCTCAATTTTCCTCGAACGTTTTCGTAGAAACTTGTAGGTCAATTTAGAGGTTGAAGTGTGGAAGGACAACAGACGCGCTTTCAAAAGCATAGTTGCAATTATTCTTCATGAATATGTTAAATGTACCGACAGCGGTATGGGAATTCCGACGATGTGGTGTTTGTTTGAAGATGAGAGTCAATTAATAACTATCAATTCTTGATTAACCCTTTGACGACACTGCGGATTTCGACGTGCCGCGCCCATGGGACCACACTCCCGTCTTTTCGCGCGCGACTGGTCCCCACCGGTGGGTGACACTGTCCCAAGAAAATTTTTCACTGGCTTACTGAATTTAGCAATTGGTAAGAAATAGGAAAGTTTGGTGGCACACGAAATTGATTGTTAATGTCCCATGCACTAGTCATATTGGCACCCACCGGTGGGTGCTATTGTCTTCAAAGGGTTAACGTAACCTAAACGATCCGCAAATCAGTAATTCGTTCTCTGCCCGCTCTAATAGTATATTCATCGGCATTACGTCTACCATGAGCTATGGCTGCTGATGGTTTAGAACTCTAGAGCCCCTTATAGCCTGGGCAATCGTTCGCCGGGCAAACATCACCTCGCCTCCAAAATAATACCCTTTCCCCTGTACATACAGTAGCGCTCAAAAGTATTCGGCCGACATTAACTTGCCGTAAGTTTTTTCCCAGTAGAGCCAATCGCATGAAATTTTGATATGTTTAACTGAAGCATGTTTCACACTATCTAACACTATTTGACTGCAAACCAGCAATGTCCACATAACTAAGGGAAGGCGTTTATAGACTATGCTGAAAGCAAGTTTGTGACGTCTGCAGTTATTCTGACCTCATGTGCGTTTTTCTTCTCTTCTGTGTTCGGCATTAGCGCTCGTACACTTAAGACATGGCAAAAAGGAAAGAAATCCTAGGGGGACCAATGTCTGCATTTCAGTTGATTTTGAGTTCAAGCTCTTAGGGATGTCTGGAACTTGATGAGATTGCAGGTTAGTAGTGGTATTCACACTACACCCATGCACACATATTGGAATTTCGCTTGATTAGATCCACTAGGAAAGGAGTTATGATTGAAAAGTACGAGTGAAGAAGCCTTTGGCCGAATACTTTTGAGCGCTACTGTATGCTCCACGTGCTCGACTAGACACTCTTGCCCATTGCCTTTAACCTTATCTCTTTACCACCTTCCAATTTTAGGTGGAAATCAGTGCACTCGATCGGCTACGAAAACGAGTACGAGATGGAGTCAGACAACGAAGGGTTGGCTATTGAAGAGATGAAAGCGTTGTCACGAGATATTAGAAGGAATTTCGGCGATTTCAAACTAGCCACCTTTGACGACATCGATCAAGATTGATTCAGGAAAGCACTGATAGGCAGACGCAAATCAACGAAGCTCACCACTTTTAACTAATGATGCGGGTAAACACAAAGACATGCACAGGCGGAACGTTGGGTTGAAGGGGCATGCAGGCTACGAATCCAAGCAAAGCCACAGTACCCTACAACTTCGATGTTATGCTCTGTTCATGTTCGTGAGTGTTGTCTAACTTTGAAGTATTCTCTCATGGTAGTGTATGTTGTTATCTGTTTGTATCCAATCCGAGTTGCTCACTCTTTATACGGTGCTTACATGTGTGAATATCTCGCATTTGTTTATATTAAGACTATGTTGAGAATCGTTTTTTAAATTTTGTTATATCTTTTGCATAACTAAATGGTTGCAGCTCTTGATCAAGCCAATCTGAATTAATTTCAAGAGGCATTCTTCGAAAAATTTACCCATAAGGGTGTCCCAAAATTATGTGCGCCAATTTTCGGAAATTTCTGAGGGAAAGTAATCTCTTAAATTCACATTACCGGCCATTAATTAGTTGCATAAGAAGTTTCCTTGCAATATGCATGGTTAGTGATGTGGAACTCCCAATACGTTTTAGGTAGAGGAGGCTCATTTAATGCCACTTGCAATCATTGACACGCGAGAGGTGGAAGGGCATCATGA
>UZAF01017247.1:4041-23144 GCA_900617895.1 Haemonchus placei | reverse complement strand
GCTTACGGACCAACACCGGGTTACTACCTGAACCAACCGAACTTCCTGTTTCTTTGGTTTCGGTCAAACGGTGTCAGTGTGGATTAGGAAGGTAAAATCCCTGACTTTTATGTCGGCTGGTGCTGCAGTTTGATGAAAGGGCCGGATAAGCTTCAAAAGGTATCGAAGATTTTGAACGGAAGTCGAGTCATTGAACTAGTTCCAAATAAGCATTGTTCAAGACTCATTTACCCTGTCCAATTGTCCTTTATCCTACTCCTGGCTTGAGGATACTACGAGATCTTTCAAGTATCTCCCATGACTCTGATTTTTGGTTTCAAAGAGTGCCCAAAGCATTTAGCTGAGTTGTTTTGCTGATTTCAATGGAAACATCGAGGACAGAGCTTTCAAAGAGAGCTCGTAGCTTCCTGTGCGGAGCTTAATTTCGCAAAAAAACATTTATATTAGGTTCTATCAGAAAAGATTATAACCGGAGCGTAGACGATGTCGTGCTACGTAGTGCACTATCATACGTATGGTCCGGGGATCGAACCACTCATCCCCATCTCATCCAGGTTCGCTGACTCTGGGATACATCCCTGATGCAGCGAACCTCCCAACATCCTGGAGTCGGTCAATTGCTAAATGACTCGTCTAGGTGGATAAAAGCACTGAAACGTATATCGATTGATCACCGCAAGTCATTGTATAGGCCACGTACCCATTCCAACGCCACTACGATTCTGAAGGGAAGTTAAATGCGTAGGGTCGAACGACTTTATCCCTTTATCCCACTATAGATCTAGTTTCTTTCCGGCATTTAAGTGTTTTCCAGCAGGTGTTAGGATGTCCTGTCAAGGGTCCCCCTTGTTTTCGTTTTTCCGCCAACACTCTTGCTCACTCAGCAAACACTACGTGATACCATCAGCAGACAAGCTGCACGGTCCTTCTTGACGACCCACGATGACCATTTTCCGAATTGATCGAATCTGTAGGAAGGAGCGTCCTGCACTCCCTTTTCTTTATATCTGCTCTTAATATTACATTTTCATAAGGTCTCATATGCCAAACGATTATCTAGATCTTTCTCAGGGGAATGAGAACTCATTTATCATCTTGTTTGAGCTGTTAACCGTTGAAAGGATCACTTGCTTCCATCCTGTCAGGTCAATTGGCATATTTTTTGTTCACCCCACTCGGTCATCCCTGCAGCCTGACGCCGAAAAACCTTGTGCATCTATCCCAATTAAACAATTTTTTTGCAATTTTTGTGAAGGACGAAGTTGGTGTAGTGGCAAATGGCGCACTATTTTACACGTACGGTCAGGGGTTCGAATCCCGGATCGATATCCGCTTGGGCCACCTAAGCCCTTCCTTCCCTCCGGGGTCGATTAATTGGTAGCAGACTCGTCTAGGGGGATGAAAGTACTGACTGGACTCCGCAACTTATTGTATAGGCAAAATACGCTTCAAAGGCACAGTTCACGATGAAAATGGTTTCTGAGATTCCCCCACAGGATGAATTCGAGGCCCCCATGCATGACATATCTTGCACTACTAGGTCGGAAAACGGCCTACTTAGGGAGTTATAGAGGCTAAAGGATTGACCCGTGTGAATCCTTGGACGAGTTTCACCGGCATTATAGAGGCTGCAACGATCACAAGGGAACCCATGTGGAAAGTTCAAACAACTTTTCATGACCCATAGCGACAGACCGACAGTTTTGACCTGATGTAGTCAGCTCCTTGCGCAATAACAACGACTGGAATCTCGTCCGAATACCCCTGTTATTTTCGTCTTGGCAATCTCGTCCAACCGATATCTACCCTACTTTTGAGCAGTAGTTTTTTTGAAATCGGCGAATTCTCTCGCTTCTTTACCATCGATGAACTATCACCAATCTATCCTTCCAATCTTTGAATAAAAGCAAGTACCTCAAAATTATCGTGAACTGTGCCTTTAAACGCTAGCACGATTCTTGATGAAAATCGCATGCTGGGCGCATCCCAAAGCTGGCATCGGTTTACGTCAACTCTCAGCGAGTCAAAGGCCTTGGATTTGAGTTTTTGTTAACGACTGAAATAAAACTATGAGCTTGGGAAAGGGAGAAGTGGCGATGCTTGTTGTACTCGAGCCGGACTAACAGTCTTCAGCGGTGGGCTACGCTCAAACAAACACTCCTGGAAGTGGTTCAGAGGAGTGTAGAGGAGAAAAACGATTCCAGTTCTCATGCGAAAAGCTTCGTACATCATCGAAGTGGTTCCGACTAGAAGTTGAAGATATGGCGAATTCCGGACAGTCATTTTGTTAGTGTAGGCTGTGTAGTTCTTTAAAGCTTTGGTAAGAATCCGATTACATCATACTAATTGGCTAGACGTATTCCCTTACATTCCCCTTTACAGATTGATTGCTCCGGATGAAAAATGCCCTTCTATTTGTTCGCTATCCCGTTTGAAGGTAATCCAGTAGGGGATTCATGGGGGTTTTTTTTTCGAGCCAAATACCGTTTTTACCAAAAGCCATTAAACGTTGTTGTGTGCATTTCATCGGTTGGAAGGCAATTTCTCTGGTGATGTTTTGCTTTACAACGCCTTCTCGTTACATTCCGTTCGTGTTTCTTTCGACCGCTGCTATGGTCGTCGTTGCTGGGGATTTAATTAGTATTTTGATCAAATTTTAAATGTGTAAAATTACAGAATCCGACCGATGGTAGAAGAAGGAACGGTCGAAATCACAAAAGATTACGCCAAAGGTGAGTGGTACTACAACGTTTTTTGGTCTGTTCCCAAATGTGTAAAAATGTGTCCCAACAAGATGAAGTACATGGCTGTCACTCGCCTGCTTGAGTGGAATTAAAATTACGAGCTCCCATTCGGGCGACTACGGCGTAGAGGACGCACACACACACACACACACACNTTTTTTCCCCGACATGACAGATTTTTCACCTGCTCTTGGCGAAGAATGTGCTTGCCATAATTCCTTAATCAATGAGAAGTCCACTCTAGTACTTTTCTGATGGGCACTACAAGCTCTCCCCAAACTATCTTTTCTCTGAAGCCTCATTGTCCTTTTCAGGGACTGAAAATCTGCCCACTTCCCTAAAAGACCCCTATCTTCTCTCTCATTCTTCTCCAGGCGAAATTAATATTTCCTAGGCTTACTTTTTCATATTTACGATGAAAAATTTTAAAAAAGGTTCGTTTCTGACCTTTCAAAGCTGAAGCCAGCATCTCTCATCCTGCGAGTACCCCCAAAATCATAGCTCGCTTGTCGGCTCTTCTCAACTACAGTTGAAAAGGGCTCAAGGTCCTCCTTTAAGTGATCAAAATAAAATGAGAGAAATAAATTAAAATGACATTTTTGTTTCCTGGCCCACTTACATAAGGTCTGAGGTTTGACAGTTTAGACTTCAAGCCTGAAGAACTTTCCAAGAGTGAAGAACATTCACTCTTACACCCAATGATGCCGAAATTTCCCAGGATTCATTCACGATAAAATTCTAGGGAAACCTTCTTTTTTCAGTGAACTTTCCTTTCATTTTCAGTTTTTGATCGAAATTCTGTTTCCTTCACATTTGTCCACGTTTTTGAACTTGAACCTCACCCTCTTTGCAATAAAACCTTCCAAATATCCATTCTGACGTTACCTGAGGTTCTTTCAAGCTCTTATAAAAATGCTATACCCTTGTCCTACGGTAGTGAACCCCTATTTTCAATGTTCCTGTAAAGTTTTTTGAATTTTTCAAATTTTTGGAAATTTTGAGGGGTGCCTCAGAAGAACAACTCACCGAAATCCTACTTCTTGCTTCTCTGGACAAAAAGATATTCTGTAGATCAGTTTCGTGGAATAGGGCTATGTATTAAGTAATAACCATTATCATTCGATTTTTAACTGTGAAAAGTGATCTCTAACGAACTCCAAAATGGTCCCGAAAATTCTATGCATTTTTAAAGCAAGACTTTGGATTTCAGAAGCAAGCAATGCTTCTATTCTGGCTCTCTAGAGTGTTCTTGAGTCCGTATTCAACTTTGAATCTCAGAAACTTCAGCAACTAAGAGGCATTTTTGTTATCTGTAATTGTCGTGGTTTTTCGTAACTTTACGAAGGAATCCGGAAATAACCTCCCGTAAGACTATGTCAAGTTGTTCGTGAGGTAATCCGTTTTCATTGCCACCTTTTTCTCAGAAGATTTTTTTTCCCTCGAAGATTCTTCTTTCTGGAGAATTCGAGCGCCTCATCAGTCTGTGATGATGGATTGAACGCAACTGACTGATAGGAGAAAGTCCTGATCCAAGCAAATATTTCTCCACTGTAAGCTTCAAAGCCGTGCAAAATGGATGAGCTCTCGAGACTTTTCAAAGAAAGCTTTTGTTCGTGAAAAGAAAAAACTCCGCACCATTTCCTTGGAACATATCTCAGCTTCAGCCTGGAATTTTGCTAGAGAAGTCAAATATAACCCTGAGATAACTACCAAACTCTTATTTCGACTGCCACCGGCAAAGTTCTGAGATGCCACCTTTTTCGTAGAACTGACTTGAGTAGACTTATAAGGAGAGGCGTGACCCTCCATCCGGCCTACCTGGTTTGGGCGTCTTCATCTGTCTTCACCTTCGAGGGAGCAGACTTGGTGTAAGAAGTCAATGGTCCTCCTCGACAAGGCCTAAATAGGCTTTCACACGCTATGATGTTCTGAACACGCTACAGAGCCATTGCGCCTCCAGCTACTGCGAACAACGTAGCTCTCAGAAGGTGCCAGGAGAAGTGGTATGAGATATGCGGGTCAGGGCGGACTCTCATTTGCGTAGAATTTCCCTTTGCGATTTGTGTAACTCATAAAACTAATGCTTAATCTAGTATTTCAAAGGATGTGTCGAAAACCCCTAATCATTTTGAAAAATCGGTTTCTACCCTGTCAAGATCCTTTCGATGTTATGTAGCAGTATGAGCTCATCTCTCTTGGTGAGAGGCTATCACTCTAAGGAATTAAGGAAATGCTATTGACCTCATAGGAAGGAGGCTCCACTTTGAAATTGCCTCATGGTATCGCTCATTTGTTTCTGGAAGAGTCATAGCACTCACTATAAAGAAACGATTCATGATGTCATTTAAGCACTATTTAGATTCTAGATAGTAACTGGATGCGTGGCGCATTCAGAAAGTTGATCGTTGTGGAAAACGTCTATTCAACTTCATTTCCTTCCCTCCTGAGGGAGTCTTTGCTAAACTTCTGATACCAGTACTAGCACAATAACAGCCAGCTACTTGTAGCATAGGGGTCCTGGGATATGAATCTTCAGCACTTCAAAGCGATTACCAGAGTCCTGAGGGAACTCATATTGTCTTCAAGCTCTTTCGAATTATTATGTGAAACGATCTCCGGAAAGTGCCTAGAATCCATGTAGAGGAGGTTGAAGTGACTTCGTTGGGCCTTACTTCATGATTATCATGGTCCCTAGCTTTTGCGATAGTATCTACTCTTTATATGGCTCAGTCTCGCTACCGTCAGAAGGAGTTATTATACATGAGAGGTAATATTTTGAGCTTGACCAGATCCCCATTCCAGACATCTGATGTACTTGCAGGGATATTTGACCCTCGCCCACAGAACATGCGGTCCCTTTGTCAATAATTATTAGAATAATTTCACCCTCGAAAAGAAGTAGAGCAAGAAACAGTGTTACGTTTTTCTCATTAACGATGAGACATGGTCCCTTGGGTCGCTCAGGGGCAGATGACACATTATGCTGTTGTTCTATATCAACTCCCTGGAGAGGGATGAGTTTGGGGTATGAATGCCTTCATATACATTTAATGATCGTTCATATCTGAATACCGTGCCCTTTTCTCGTCTCCATGCGATGAGATGGAAGCTAGACAACGGGCGATTATCAAGTTGATCCCCTAGGCTCTATTCTTGAACTCCCGCCAGCGATCTCGTTCACTTTACAGTATGTCCTGGTCTGGACAGCCATTGCAATGGAACGTTTGCTGTGCCCATATGGGACCTCAAAATCGATTGGCAACCGGTCAAGAGCGATATGTAGGAGCGTCCAGGTGTGTATGTTCACTGGGCCAGGCCGAGCAGGTAAATTATTCAAAGCGCGCAACAAATTGGCTGTTTCGATTTCCTAATACAAGGCGGCCGTTGACGGCGTCCATCGTCGCCATCGCGCTTCACACCCGTCCACGCGTGAAGGCGACGCCTCCCCACTTGCCAACATAGGGCACTTTCTCAGAGGTTGACATAGACTTCCTGTTCTTTGAAGCTCATTAGATGTTGACTTGTTTCGTCTACATCAGTAAACGTTTTTTCACTTACCCTTCTCCGGAACTCTCCGGAACTCCCTCATTTCCATACTATCATCTCGAAGAGAAGAATTCAGTGTTCTCTGTTCTTTTAGCTCACAGATCTTCGAGCTCAAGCATTCTAAGTGGGAACTAGGGAACATATCATTGAAGTGGGTACATATTGATCAACCCTTCTTAGATGTGCCATGCCATCGACATGCAAACGAAATTTGTATCTGAATGGGAACCCTGCCTAGAAAAAACTTCTGTGCTTTGATTATTTTTATGCCATAACTTTTGTATATCAGTACTTCTTCGTCATTCGATCTGGACTGATCATTTGGCTCTCGTTCGCTATTTCCTTACATGTGCTTCTGGTGGAGGACCTTACCTTCAAACTGTTTACGATCCGTTGTTTTCTGCAGTTTGAGTACTCATGGCTAAACGAGATCATACACCCCTTCCAAAAGCTTCCCCATTGTCACCTATTCGTCTCATAAAGTGGGAACACTCTTTTAGGCATTAGTCGCCTTAAACAACTACTTAGCCGAGACCGAGTTCCAGTCGAAGGCTATAAAACTACGAAAACTACGAAACTAAGCCAAATTTTTACTTCATTTCAAGTCTACCCGGTATCGATCGATACTAAGTCAAGTCATATGCGCGGCGCACTCCAGCCATCTCCGTCCATCAACGCAAATTACGTACTTATGTTCTGATCCTCTCCATTGAAAATCACCATTCGGAGGCTCTATTCATCATTGGAAGGCTCTGGTAAGTACCTGAGCTCAGATCCCAGTATAGCGGTCACTCCAGGTGTCTCGAAAGTACATGAACATGTCCTTAGTACATGAATACTAATGAATGGCATCATTTCATTGAATTCTCAATGCAAATTACCTTTCGTAATAGTATCTAGTAGGCTTCCGTCTGAAGAAATTGATCCCATAAGACGTCGGTAATCATTGCTTTGCAGCGGTCCTGAAACGAATCGTATGATGTGATGGCGTAATTCCACAATAATTGTTTTTGGTGCATGTACTACTACGTGCTTGAGAATTATCCACTCCATTCTTGGGGGGCCCATGCTGTCTGTTGGTGGTGGTGTTCTTTTGGAGGTGTGCACTTGCCCAGACCTATTCGCTAATCCTCAAGCATAACTAATGAGTATTGAATCGAATGAGAAAGCTAACGTCAGCCATCAATCCCTACAGCCAAATTCATCGACATAAATATCTCTGGAAATCCATTTCTTTTTGGAGCGATAGAAGGGTTGAACGCTGTAATTTGGATTGAATTAGGCTTCCATATCCACATAATTACACCTAGCCGGAGAACTTGATGGACGATGTGATCCAAGGGCACTACGACCGCCTCCATAAACAATTCATTGTAATTAAATTAAAATTTTCTTTTAATTTTTCTGGGTTTTTAATTTTTGCTTTGCGACCCAGGTTTTGATACACCAGCTGCTTGTACCTGAAAATTCCATGATACTTTTATCGGTTGACTCCTGAGCGTCGCCAACTTTTCCGGGCTCGGAAGGGTCAGTTAAGAAATCGCTTCTCCAAAGATATGCTCATATTTCACCCGGCAGAAAAGGGTTCAAAAGGGTCGTAAAGTACCTATAACGGCGATGACGAGTACTGTAAAAGTCGACCGTAAGATTGACCACCTGCAGAGTCCACCTGCCACCCAGATCGTCAGCCCTTTGAAAGTGCCAAGGGAAATCTCGGATCCTTACGAAACCATAAAGAAAAGCTGTCTAGGCGTTATCACAACAAAAATCGTGATGGGCATGAAAACTTGGATGGGCATTCAGGGACATACGCTTGGAAGGAAATTGAGGTAGAAAAAAAGGCTATATGCAACATTTCCACAGGGAAATTGTTGCAGGCAAAAGCCTTCTGAAATCTGAATTTTTCGCCTGTATTCCCTCCTCTAAATGGACGTGTAGGTGGTGGAAGAGGGCAATGGGGTTGATATGATATGGGTTCGTTAATAGCGATGGTAGGGTCAGTTAGAGGAAAGGTCGGTGCAATGCTTTTTATGATATGGTCCCACGAAAGGCGGAGAACTTCTTTGAACACCCTATCCCTTTCCTCTTCTCGTACCACTTGAAAAACCAAGGTAGTCATGTTTCAAAGCTTTTACTGGCACTTTTTAGAAATTTTATGGCCCCAGCGCTCTAAACGCAGTACCATCATTTACACCCAGCTAGGTTACTTTCATGTGCACAGCTTCACGGAGTAGCCAAAAATGGAGGCTTACGATAAAAATGGGAGTACTATAGGGAAGTATTCTAGTAGTATTCTAGTAGTAAAACTTAATTTATACTATGAAGCCTTGAAAAGTTATATTCCAAATCCTCCAAGGTCACTTGACTAATGGGAAATCTGTTAGAGGTAGAGATTGCCCAAGTCGTGGCGCATGGTTAGGAGTAGGCAGCCCTACCATGCCACGACCTCCAAATCTTAGTAGGTGGGAAGATCTTCAGTGACAGTGGTGTGGGAATGCAACGAAACGTTTAGCTCCAATCGGCAACAAAGAAACAGTCCGATCGTGGCCATTCAGAAACCCTACTCTCCCCGTTGTTCCCTTTCAGTCCTTCAAATGTTGCAATCGGAATCGTGGAATCTCTGTTCTATAAGAACCTTTAAGAGAGCGAGATTTGTTGGAATTAAAGGGAAGGTTTTTCAAAGTCTGTTGGGATCATGTTGAAGGTAGATAGCCCACAGATTTCCCGAAAGGCGTTCTTCTTGTTCGTCCCACACCAGCAAACCAGACAAATGATGAATGCAACCCGCTTAATGTTTCCGGCAAAGCAAGCTGGAGGATCTATGGCAAGACGTATTCTGAATTCCGGAAACTTTCTCGCCTTTTCCTACTGTATCCCCTTACTCCCTTTGGATACCAGTGGACTTATGGATGAATTTTGAGGACTTGGAGTTTCGAAAGGCAGGATGCACCCAAAAACATGAGTTTTTGGTTCTTCTTGAGCTCGGGGAAGAATTCTAGGGATTGGAACAAAACGCCTATTGAGTAGAATGCTCCAGGGGCTTGCCATACGCACCATGTTTATTCAGATTTCTGAAGATTCGATTTCGTTCTGTCGTAGAGGTCGAGCACCCTATCGACACTGATACTTACTTTTATTCATGTGTTTTCTGTTTGTTGTCAGACTCTCTTTTTCAAGAACCAGGAGGTCCTTTCATGGGCAACGTTAAAAGCAACTGGATTGAGTTGCTGCTGGTCTCATTCTCATTGGTGTTAGACAGACGAAATGGGTCGTATCCTGCTCAGACGCAGTATCAGAAGGGAAAATTCCTTCCTTTCCCTTCCCTTACCCTGATTTACCGGGAGGAAGAGTAACTGATGACGGTGATTCCGGTTCTTTCAACTCTGGCTCTTCCCAGCTCTACTCCGAATCAGATTCACTTCCCAGTTCGAGTCAGAATCGGATTTCCAGAGATCCGTAAAAACTACTAGCTTCGATCACTTAATGATCTGAAAACGACTTTCTCTGTTCTTCCTGTAATGCGGTGCTCTTCCTCCCCTCAACATCAGAGGTACGAACCTCTAGCCGACAGGCTTCCTTTTGATTCGGTAGACCTCATTTTCATCACAGTGCTCCGTTACTAACATCATCTATAGTCTGGTTTGCTACTTTGTGACTGCAGTCGTTACTTCGTTTGGGTCAAAATCGAATTCGTCTGGAACTATTGCGCAAGCACGTGCCGAGCCGAGCTTGTCGACATGTCCGAAGCGATTTCATTACGTATTATGTGACACAATTGTGAACAATCGCTCGGGCTATTGTTTACGCGCATTTCCTCCTCCTCCTCTCGTCATTGTCGTTGGCACGGCCATTTTGCAAATTTTCTACAAATTTCATTTCTGCCCGATAGAATCGCCATAACACCTCACTCATATCCTATTCGTCGGCAACTGGCTGTAACGCTTCACTTGGTCAGCTTATCCCAACTGCCCTTACGCTTCATAGAAGCACAGCCCATCGTTGTGTTGACCCGTCGTTCGTGGATATCTAATTGTCCTAAAGAACTAAAGATCCCTACCTAAGAGGTAGAGGGGTTGAGCCATGACTGTACTTTTGGTAATTGCCCAAGTTCTGAGAAGGTGGCGCCTGGTTGACGTAAGAAACACCTGCACCCTGACGACAGGAGCACTTCTTGTGAACGAACTTCTCCTGCCCAGATGTTTCAACTTTTAAATGACATATATAAGGGATATAAGGCTAAAGCTTTTGACGTCGATCAGTGCCTTTTTGGGAGCACCCACGCGTTAGACTTTCATTCAAAATCGAATTTGCGTTTGAATGCATACTCTGACTTCACAGTCACTTACGCTGTATAACTCGGCACTTTTACCCATTCCTTCCCTCCAGAAGAGCTCTATATCAATTTGTCAACACTGTGGAAAAAGAGAGCCATATCGGTTCCCAATGGTGCCGATCAAGGTCCACCAGGTCATCGTGCTATACGTGTGGTACCAGCGCCACATGGCACTGCACCAAATGGCATGTATATGCAAGTCCCAAATGGGAAAGGACAAGAGGCCTTGAAAGTAGCCAATCCATTTGTTTGTACCTCTTAATCCTTTTTTTTCCTTTTTTTTGAGTTACTTGTTGAATTCAACATCTACTGTCTGTGCAAATGCCTGAGATATCTCGTAAACTGAGAGGCAGTAGATGGTTGAACCATCTTGTCTCAAGTCGAAGCTGCCATTTTTTAAATTTTTTGCTCATAATAATCCAAAATGACCTTTATATGGGACGTTGTTGTCTGAATCGTGATTTTGCATGGTAAGAAAGGCATCTGCTCTCTTGAACGAACCTTTTAAGCGGAAGTGCAACTTATAATGAGCGCTATTGACCTTAGGTCTACGTCTCCCACCGTTCTTCTTCAAGCCTCCCTATTCATCAGTGAGAGCTAAGGATAAAGTTTCTGGAGTTATTCAACTCCTTTTTTGGGACGCACCCTCGCCTCCGACTTCAGTTCAGAAGGATTGAATTGCCGTTTTGAATGCATATATGGCCAATACAATAACTTGCGGTGGGCCTCCCAGAGGAGTCCGGTACCGTATAACCTACTCCAAGTTATGGAGGCCTGGTTGATTTGGGCGAATATTAGACTGAGATTTGATACCGGGTCATTTTTGAGATAACGCTCCATTTGACACTACCCTTCGCCGATAGATTTACTTGGCCATCGTATTAAAAAAAACCACGGGTAGAGAGACCTACGGGTGTTACCCCCATTAAGACAAAGGGAGGCATTCATACTCCGATCACTCCAGTGTAACAGGACGGTACGGTGTCCAGAGCGAGACTACAGTATAGTAGTGGAAGAAGATTTAGATCAGGTGTGGGATCTACCAGTTCGGATGAGTACGTCAGTAGGGCACTTTTACAAAGTATAAAGTACTTATCCTTGTAAGTTATCTGTGGTGTTTTTGAGTAGGAGGGGATAATTAATGCTGATAACTCGTTGTCCTTCGAAGATGAAGAGTGGTTATGACAAAAAGGGCAAGACGTTAACGACAAATTCAAATCGATTTTTGCCTACTTAGATTTTCACACTTTTACGGTCTAAGGATTTTCATTCATCCGTTAATAATCTTTATAATATCGACCCACATCTCGTCCTTATTGCACTCTCAACATAAAGCATCCATCAGGTTGGAAAAGTTCGACTCCTTCCTATGTGACCTTATCGCTTGCAATAATCCGGAACTGGAAGTCTTGATCTGGTTTTGTGAAAGTACCTATACGGGTTCTAATCTCCTCTACGGTTACCAAGAATCACCTAATCCCCTACAAGGGTTTGGGACAGGGGTTTGGGGTAGTTGGGAAATGGTAATAATGGAAGTCGATAGTCCGTGTATGAAGGAAAAACCAAATAAATCCGTCAAAATCCACGAAATGAGGTCCTTTTTTCCCGGACTATTCCAGACATAGGACAGGAACATGATGTACGTACCTGATGTTTCGATGAGCTCTCTGTCAATGATGCCATCTCCCTGGCAATGAAGTATCCCACTATTCCCCACTGAAAAAGTTCTTTTGTCTCCTAAGGATCATGGATTTCCATTGAATTACCTTGTAACAATCCAGAGTAGGAGCTAAAGGAGAAGGAAGCACGTTCTGCTGTGATTTCTCTTCTGATTCTTCTATCCATTGCCCAAAGTCATCCTCCTAACTGCCATCTCCCTCACCCATTTCTCTTCTACGTGCACCCACGGGTTGTCCTGTTTATTTGCTTCGGATCCCGTGGAAAATTCTCGAAATCCACTTTGGTCGGTTTTGTCTGCTACCCATTTAGTACATAGTTTGGAGGGTGCACCTGCAAAGTCGTGTATGATCGTCGTCGTTGGGCAAGCTAAGTGGCCTCCGGGGATTGGCGCTGCTTGCTCTCTCAAGCACTCTCGTTATGACAAACCACAGTTATCCATCTTCGCTTTAACGAACGCCACACATTCCGCTGCCCTTCGATTTGAAATGGCCAGACATACCTGCAAGAACATTTCCGCCCTCACATTTTGATTATTTCCCGGGAATGGTTCCCCTTGGCGTTCCTCCTGATCCTCACCAAAATCCTCACCCGTTCCCATTCTCTGGCTCGGGTTTTGAGAGCTCGTTTACGCTTGTTATCCGTTGAGTTGTTTTTCATGCATAATCTGCCAGTTTGATTTTTCTCACCTAATGCCAGGTGCCCTCAATGGCGAGGTGATCGAGCGTTCCCCATGAATCCATAGAATCCATTTGTACTGATGTAAGCCGTACCTGGAAAATGTCCTGGCACTCAAGAAGACTTCTGATCATGTTAATCTCTCACAGGCCTGACGACAAATTAGTTTAGGGAAGACCGTTTTTAAAAAGCTTTCAGAGAAGCCTGAATGCTTCCCCGAAAGGGCCTGAGTTGTGGAGCGTAAAGTGATGAGATTCTTTGGAGAGAATCATGCATCAGGGACACTCCAGTGACGTCTTCTGATGTGGACGATGTGTCGGACGTCGTCGTTTAGTTTCGTTTGGCTTCCTGTGTGTGAGTGTGAACGTCGCCTCTCTCTTAATGCAGCGTATCCGGCTAACCTCGTTTATTATTAGCCGTCTCTACTGCCCCACCATGCGGTCTCCCCCCAGTCCGTCAGAGTCAGTCAGTCAGCAATGGGGAAACTTTGCCGTTATGTTCCCCATGCATCTACCAGTCACTAACGGCACTCCGCCTTCAATTCAATGATTGTATTACGTTAACAGGCCAATTAGGGTACGCACACCAAGGCCTACATCGTATTTGTGTATAGGAGGAAAGTCACGTAGACCCAAAGCGTCCGACTCCCTCTAGAGGACTTCAGCTCATCGCCAAAGCAGCTGGGAAGCAGCTTCTTTCAGCTTCTTGACGCCCAACACATGTCTTTCGTTCCCAATAGTGACGCCATTCCCCCTTGTCCTCCTAGACAGTTTCCCGCATAAAACTGATGTCCCGCTCCCGCGATGGTTCTTCATACATGTATGGGAGCAGCACCAGTTCCCAATTAGGCAATGCCCCTCTTCAGTTCCTATTCCACCATGCTTTTTTATGCCTTCGTTGTTCACTGAAATAATCCCTCTGTTGGTACTTATCGCCCCTTCAGTGGTTTGAGAGCTGCCAGAGGGAAGCACAGAGGAAATCCATTGGTCCAATGTTCGTTTTGGCATTTTCTTGTTCACGAATAGGCTTTTATTTACTTCGTTCCTCTGCTGACTGAACATTTGTTATGAACAATTCACACCAGTAACCAGTAATGTTTACTGAGCATTCAACTTTTTTTGCATAGAAAATGGCTTCAGAATCGATTCCCTAGCCATTTTGAACCTTTTCCTCTACAATGCATAAGTAATCCCTCGTTAGATTCAGCTCATGCTATCCATCAATGTGAAGTAGCCCGTAAGATCCGTTCCATACCACATCTCTGGTGGGATCAAAAATATGAAGATGGCCCCTACATACTGGGAAAAATTACCATTTTTGTGGGAAAGTAAGTTCCCTCGATGTGTATGGGTTACCTGAACCACATGATGGCGAGATTTTCACCCGAACACCGCTTTGAAGCCATTTTGATAGCAATTCTTCCGTGAGTCATTCAATCGCATTAGCAAACGCTATCAAATATTGGTCGCTTTCATTTGTTTATACTTTTCATTGGCGAATTATTTAGTTTAAATTCAAGCTATTCGTAATAAGAACGATCTTCGCTCGTGTCCCTCGCGCCTCCAAGGAGGGACCCCACAGACCACAAGTTTTGTGGAATCAAGTGATAGGACTTTTTCCTGAGTCCAATGTTGCCTTCCCAACNAAGTTTCCTATTTGTGTGGTCCCTCGCCTCGTAAGAGATCAATCTGAGGAATTAGACACTGACTCGATAAGCGGCTCTACCGCCTCAAGCCAGGCAAAAGTTCGATCACCTCGTAAGAGACCAATCCGAGCTCACTGCCTCAAGCTACGCCAAAACCAGGCCTACGTTCGAAATCCTTACCAGTTCTCGATGAAGAGCAAATGCATGGCGTATACTCGTATACGCATACGTATACGTATCGTGTACGTGTACAGTTGATCTGTAACGTTGTATATCGATATTATCTAAGCCATCAACGCTGTTTATCGAAGTAGTAGCACTTAATCGATTCCTTTTACTTTTTTTCCTACCACTTCAGGCATACTTATGTAGGTACCACCTGGTAGATGGATATGGGCGTTGGTCAATCCTTAGTATAAATCCTTTTTCAAGGTCTGTATTGCCCACCGCACTTTCAAGATTGATCTTTCCAGCGTTGGCAAAAGTCAAAGCCACTTCCAGCTCAATACTGAACAAGGCGAGGGTCCTGACAGCTCATCTCCTTTGAAGATACCTGAAGGCGATAGGTTATCATTTTGGGTTGTTTTTTAAACTAATCCCTTCTGGTCGAGGCATCCGTCGTGGCTGATTATGACGATTAACGGTGACGTGTGTCAGGAGATCTACCCTCTTCTGCAGTACACACGCTTCCTTCGGCTCCATTGGCACACCAGAAATCTTTTCTCAGACCATCTAGTTCCTTTTGGAAACGGTGNAGAATGAAAATCTTCCTCGTCGCCCTTCCGTGGGCAACAATCGATTCATACTTGTTTATACTTCTATCCTGATTTGAAGCCATGGGAGTCTAATGCTCCGCGGGACACTTTGGACTATGTCCTCCTAAATGCGTAACCACATTGAGCGCTTTGATTCTTTGGCGTTCAACCCAGATATGAGCCCACCAAGGAATCCTATAGGGCTGTCACAGCGTCGACATAAATCGGCGTTTAGTTAAGTGCCCTCTGGAGGATGTCTCCATGTTGGCGGATTTTCGCTGGCAGGTCGCAAAATTGATTTTTATGCTCAGGAGAGGACCTTAGCGGCCATTTTCCATGCTTCACTGCTCAGGCTTTCCCCCTTCGGAGAAGCAATATGACCTTTTAATGAGGGACTTTGTACAGGTGTTCTTTGATAGGTAGGGAATTTCCCGTTCATTTGCTCATTCTCTTGCAGTATGGGCAATATTTACGCAGCAATGGTTCCCAATTATGAAACTTCTCAGAAGAACATCTTTGCTCTTTCGCCCTGCATGACACCCTGTCGTTGATGGCAGGGAGAGGTGGCGGAGAGAGTTGCAGCTGCTGGGAGACTCCCCTCTCTCCTGCTCTGTCGATGGCGAAGGTTCTCCACGACATTGAACGTCTTATCCGCTTGAACGATCGCTACTTATTTTGCATGTGTAGTCCGGACCTCGACGAGTGCTGCAATCTTTCCCAGTCAACGCTTTCCTCTTCAAGCTCCGATGATCCTTGCTTCCCATAACTCTCGTGGTATCTCTTCAAGACTCCGTTTATACTTCCCGATAGTGAATGATCTCTACAGAATATCGCCAGTGGGTCGTTCCAGTGAATTCTCCCGATTTATTCCTATTGGTGATCCAATTACCATATGGGCAATCCCTTGAAGTTTTGCTGAGGAGATGCTTATCGACTCATCTTAAGAAGATACTCCATTCAAAACCTCTCCAGAACTTTCTCGCAGCCTTTTTAGCCTTGGACCCACTTTGAAGTTTTGTTTGTTGTTTACTGTCATGACCCATTCAATGCTCAAACACATCTTCGAAGAATTTCTTGTGAATTATGGCGTCAAACCAATTCTTCTCACTCACATAGCCCTTGGGCTCTTCCACCTTCATTTATTTGATGGATTTTTCTCAAAAAAAGTTATTTCGAGCTTTTAGTAGGGATTTGTGTAAGTACTTATCATCCTGAGTGCTGTGTAAGTGTTTTGGATTGGGACTCCGTCCAAACGCCTCCATTCCAGCTGCCACCGTCTTTTTTTTATCCATTCCATGAAGATGACGTTCTTATCGAAGCCCCAGTAACCCTGCTTCGGCTTCCCACGGGTTCTTTCGACTTTTATACTGCCTTTTCAAAGAATTATACTTACTTGTAAGGTTTTTGAGTCCATTCAATTCCTACGCTGCTCACCCATCGACAGTAATCACGTGTATGAACGTTGCCACCTGCAAATATTGCACTTAGCTAGTTCTCTCATGGAATTATCCTTGAAAACCCACGAGCTCCGAGCATGCGTTCACAACTAATTTAATTTTTTGTTTATTTGTTTACTTGTTTATTTATCGATTTTTGGCTTTCTGACAATGCCAGTGTTTTCTAGCAATTGATCTTTTGCATTTCTATTTCCCCCCAAAAGGCACTCGAGCATCAGTTCATGGAGGAAATGACTCGAAACACCCGGCATTGCCATAAAAAGTAAATCCATATCAGTTAGAGGAAAAATCTCTGGTTATAGCCACTAATGGCACCACTTTTGTGCTATCTTGCAGTCACCCGAACAAAAGCTCGAGGTCGATTTTCGGGAAAACCAGCTTGGTAGTCCAACTAAGCCACTTTTCCCGAGAATGGCTTGGACCCAACCATCTGGCCCTGACGTCTACATATTCAATTTTAAAAGATGGTTTATTCGCTCTTTAGCCCTCGATGATCCTTCTCACGAAGTTTCTTTTGATTATGTAATTAATTCCTTTATGATTCCCAATTACTAGTTTCAGTTAGGTTCCCCTTGAGCTCCCCGTTTCCCCTTTTTCCAACATACTTTCCATGATCACCCCCACAATCATCCTAACCTTCTCTCCCGTAGTCATGTATTACATTTGACGGAACGGGTTTGATTCATTGTCGTCTTTGTTGTTTGAGATTTCTCGATCGCCCGACGAAAAGGAGCCATCGGTTTCAGTGGTAAATCTTATTTGCTTTGACGAAATTCTTGAACGAGAAAGTTTAATTTCATAGAAAACGAGAAAGTAGCAGAAATCGGGTTTTACTTTTTTGCAAGACAACAGTGCTGGACGATCAATATCAGCTAGTCTTCTCTGAATGAGCTCAGTCTTATGCTTGTCTGTAGAGGCACCCATGTACCTTCATAAGAGATGCTACCCGTGCTACCAATACCTTCCGTGAATGGTGCCCCACTTGGATCAGCGGGACCCTCTTGGTAGTATCAGCAAACCACTTTGAGAATCAGGCCGAAAGACCCCTCCTCTAGATATACCCAACTGAAGAAATTCGGGAGTTTTCCCAATTTTGAGTAGCCTACGATGGCATGGTGCATTCCGAAAATTTTTTAATCACCTAAGCCCTGTTTTCCATCTCAGTCTAACATTAATTGTCACTGAAATACTGAAAAGAGTAGCTCTATCAAAGCTGTTCATCACCTCGCTGATCATCTATTTCCTTGTGGGTGGGCCAGTAGCTTCTCCATTCGTCCCTGTCATGGTGCTAATGTATGCAGTCTGATGAACTCCCTCCCTTAAAGACATGAATCAAATCAGTTCTTTTGCAAAGAGCTCCCACGGAAAAGTTTGAGTATCAAGCTGCTGGTCATCTTAGGTGGGCCGCTGATGGACTCGGTTTTCTGGATTTGTGGTTCCTTGGACTAGCTTATACGACTGAATCGAGCTTCTTCTCTTGTGACGGCTGCAAGGCTATGTTTTGAGTGGTTTTGGTTTTCGATTTTTTTGACAAAAGTGATGTGCGTGGCGTATCATTTGACGACTCTACAAGCCTGAATGCTTTTTTCCCAGTTTTTTGTCATTTGTCAGAATTTTTATTTTAATAGGGCCATAGCTAACAACAACGCAAAATTCGCGAGTCCAAAAGTCCCGTGAGGCCGTGAACTCAAATTTTTTCTCTCGAGGAACGATTCCTAATTCAGTTTGGGAGTTTACTCGACCAATTGAAATTACTTGTTTGGGAGGGATAGTAACGATTTTAAGAGATTTATTTCATGTTTCCGGAGGTGCCCAACTGTTTTCGTATGGTACTAGCTCAAAAACTTTTTACAAGCCATATTTATAAGCTAATATTGATCACTAAAAGGAAAATCGATTTCCCTTCCACCAGCAATGCTGTCCATTAAGTAGCTATGCCTCTCGCTAATCTCCTTAGCTTCTTTTTTCCGTTCGTCGGAATCATAATCACTTACTTTACTCGTAATCATATCGCCAGCTGCAGTGTCCAGAATCAATACACGTGTTCCATTCTGTAATCACCCACCAGTATGTCTTGATTCCCTGGAGCTTCCCAATAGGGAAGGCAATTCAAGGGTAGAAATGGTTTTTGAGGATTTCGGTTCGGTCATATATATTATCAAAGACCCGCTTCTAACAGTGTGGTTTTGAACCCTGAAATTTATAGCTGGAAATTGCTCCCAGAAGGACGTTTTTCCCTAGAGCTGTTCAAGAATGAGGGAGAACCTC
>UZAF01017246.1:37314-51195 GCA_900617895.1 Haemonchus placei | reverse complement strand
AGACGCTCTGTCAACCAGTTGGTACCCTTGGAAATCCAACGAAATTGCTGGGACTTCATTGTGGATCCACAGGAAAGTCAAATATATACACAGCACCCGCCACTGGAAAGCACCAACCCGCACTACAATTTACGTCCCAGGAAGTCACACATACGCGAAGTCGAAGCATACCATGTACATGGGTTGCAAACAAGCAAAGCTACCCCAAGGTGGTCGAGGAAACTGTATCTTAAGATGGCCCTCACGCTATCAGTCTTTACGATTATAACTGAAGGAAGTCATTCCGTCCGGAACACAAACCCAAAATCGTATCTCCCTTCATCACCGGAAAGAGAACCACGAAATCGTGGACATCAGTGCTACTTCGCAAGAAGTACAAGTGCATAAAAATCTACTCAAGTCACAGCATGAGTCCAAAAACCAACATGGTAACTACCATAAAGGAATAAATCATCAAAACTTTAGTCATTACACAGGTGGAACTTTCGGGCTAAAGTGTCGCATTTCATCAAAGAAACCAGCAGTAGATAGCATTCGCATTCACCAGAGCTGTACATGGGATCATATCCAGTATATTCGTTCTAATCATTACTCAGGATTATTGCCAAACAAAATGCAAAAATGAAGTTCATATAAGAGAAGAACGCTATAATACTAACCGAAGCGCATACGTTGAGTTAAAATCTTCCTTCACGCAGTATAAAATTTGCTAATTAACTTAACACCAGACTCAAATCACGGCATTTAGAACCATGGCATCGAGTAAAGATAACGAATTCGCGAGACAACGCCGCGCTGAAGAAGACGCACTCATAGAAACCATTCCATACAAAAGAAGATGCATAAAATTGGCACCGACGTTTCCATCAGAAGAAGAAATTCAGCGCAAAATTCGTACCATTCTATGTTCTGTTATTGATGTTATTCAATCTAACACTGTTCTTAGCTCATTCACTGAAATCCGCGGCCGTAAGCCCCAGTTCTATGCGAAAGGCGAGTCCACCCTTTATAAGAGCCACTTGGAAAAGGTGCATCTCGAAGGAGCTCACATAACAGATAAACCAAGATGTGCATCGGAAGCTTTAGCAATGGGTTACGACTTATACGGACTTCTAGTTCTCTCGGACGATACGTTGGCGATCTCCAAGGACAAGTTTTTTGAGGAAAGGGTGAAAGGAGTGTCCCTGGATCCGACATTCACGGCAGACTTCGTTCGCAAGGAGATTGAATTTCTGGAAGATCTTTGTCACAAAATCCAAACGGAAATTCATGAAACCCACCTTCAAACGGAAACAGAGACCCATGAATCCATCTCCGAAGAAATCAGGAGCATGTTGGCTAGGCTTGAGAAGAAAATTGATGAAAGATTCGACCAATTCAGCCAGCAACAGGAAAGGTGCATCAACAGGTTGACTGATCTCGAGCACAAGGTCAAGGAATCAGGGGATCGCTCGCAATCGCATTCCGTCAAATACGCGCATTCATCGATTGCAGTAACTCCACCGCTACGTAGCAGCGAAGAAGACCTTCTCGACTTAGAAGACGAAGTCGTTTTCGAGCATTCTGAGCTTCATTCTGACGGCGGAGGTGTCGACGACAATAGTAATGATGGACAGAGACCCACCGCGGAAGAAGAAAGGCTTGAACTTGAGCATAGGCTGAACGTCCTAAAGAAGCTGGCCGAGTCGGAGCGCAATGTCCCCGAAAGGAAGATTAACAGGCACGACCCCATGCAAGACAAGGACCGTTTTCTCCGATGTTCGTTCTGTTTCGCTAAAGGTTTGCACTATAGTGATAGCTGTCCGGAGGTCCCACTGTGACCTTTGTTTGGACATCAGACACGAGACGCACAATTGCCCAAGACCTAAACGACCATGTATGTACTGTTCTTCACTAGACCACAATAAAGCCATATGCCGTCTTCCTGAGCGCATTACGATTACTACCGTGAGATCGAAGAAATTGAGCAGGAGCTGGAATCGAATAGAGATTATTATTTTAAGGCTGGACCACCCCGAAAAGGGGAGTATCACGACGTGATCTAAGTGATCTCCTGCAATCGAAATCGCGCGGGAGAACCCGCGCACCATGTGGGATTGCGAAATCCACCCATCAGTCGTGTTGTTGTCCCTTTAGGGTTATGTCCCACGCAGGATCGCGCATTCATTTTTCCTGTTCTTTTATATGTATTTACTTTATTGCTTTATGTGCATTCATCGTTATTGTTTCATACGCATTCACTTCTCATTCTTACGGTCTCATGCGCATTCACTTCTCATCCATGCTATCGTTGATTATGTTTCAGGCCTTAAGTTCCATTTCTCAGAATTTCGTTGTGTTATTCGTTAACCGATGTTAATTGTTTTGTTGCTCACGATGTTATTTGTTGCCGGATGTCATTAGCTATCTCGTAATCTCGTGCCGAAGAGTGTCATAAAGGTTTAATTACCTAAGTTTGAGGGCTTTCGCAGTGAGTGGTCAGTAGACCAAACGTATCTGTCGAGCTCACATCTGTTAACTGGGTAATTCCCAATGAGCAGCACGGTTTTGTCAAGGGACGATCACTTTAGACTAATTTAGTAGAATGTCTTGATGACTGGACGGAAACTCTGGACAAAAAGGGAGTTGCGATGTGATTTACATTGATTTTGTCAAAGCATTCGATAGAGTCTCACATAAAAAACTTCTCAAGTTGGAGTCTCTTAAGTTTCACCCTGTTTTTATTGAATGGATCGGAAATTGTCTTAAAGGTAGAA
The DNA here is from genome assembly GCA_900617895.1 of Haemonchus placei. NCBI lineage: Eukaryota > Metazoa > Nematoda > Chromadorea > Rhabditida > Trichostrongylidae > Haemonchus > Haemonchus placei. The sequence continues at coordinate 48,439 of UZAF01017246.1, read as the reverse complement.
CGTTTCAGGTAAAAATTGATCAGTCGTTCTCGAGCCCGAGAACTGTAAAAAGTGGGGTTCCACAGGGAGGTGTATTATCGCCTGTCCTTTTCAACATTTTTACAGCTGAAATTCCGAGCATGCTATGTGAAGTAGGAGTTAAGACAAAAGTATATGCGGATGATTTGAAAATTTACAAACCAATCTTCAGTCAGAATGACTCGAAAGTTCTACAAGAGGCGACTGACTTAACGGTTGAATGGTCCAAACAGTGGCAATTGCCATTAGCTCCGCTAAAAACGGTTTACATGGGACTAGTGTCTGGGAGGCCATTAGATCACCTGTATACTGTTGATGGGATCCCTCTTACTGCTGTTGAATCGATTAGAGACCTAGGTTTCAATTATAACAACAAATTGGATTTTTCGGAGCATATAGCGAAAAGGGTAAAAATGGCTCGCACTCGCATATTTCAAATCTTCAATGGATTATCTACTACGAATAAAGAAGCACTGCTTCGCGCTTACAAATCATATGTTCGTCCGTTGGTGGAATCTAGTTCTACTGTTTTCAATCCATCAAAAAGAAAGCATATATATGCTTTAGAGAAGGTTCAGAATAATTTCACTCGTAAATTGCTAATTCGACTCAATGGTTTGCTTTATGACAAAATACCAAAAGCTGCAATTAGGAACAAGTATCTGGAAATATCCTCTTCAATCCAGACGTAATATTTTGACCTTTGTTTAGTTCACAAGATGATACACGGTCTATCTGGTTCTGGTTTATGTAACGTTTTTAAATTAATGCCCTCGAGAACAAGAGGAGGATCCAACAAGATTTTCTCAGCCAACTCAAGACAACTTTGCTAGCCAAAAGTTCCTCGTTTAGAGCTGGTAGCCATTATTTGACGCTCTCAAAAAAAGTACCGTTGAACATATCTCTGGCTCAATTTAAACATCGGATTGCTAAAATGCTGTTAAGATATGACACAGAGTAAGAGCGTTTATATGAGACAGACTACTGAACTATAAAACTTTCATTTATTACTGCAAGATTTTGACATTTGGCTTGGCTCTATGGAAAATGTATTAGTTTTCGGTGTTTTGTCGATGTACTTTTCGCACTTGTGCCTTTTGCACATGCTATACCTATACGTATACTTAGCGAATTATACAAAGTAGGATAATATGTATATAACTCTCTTTGCCAATTAAACTACTTTTTCCTTCGCTATTAAACTACGCTTCAGTACGTATTTAATCCTACCATTCGTTGTTAGAGAATTACAAACTCACCAATAATAGCTGAGGAATATTACAGCCGGAGAAACGATTGCTAGCTGCAAGTACCGATAATCCGTGATGAAATAGCCTTCAACGGCAAGAAGAAACTGCAAGTTTTGACAAATCTAATTACATTATCAGTGCCACAGAATGAATCCCAAGTTTCACCAACAATTAATAGCAGATACTGTTGAAAGCGTATCGACTACAGAACCTACTTCCTTCTACGAAGACTTGATGGGTAAAAACGACTGACCTGTCCAACAGAAAAAAATCCACCGGTGATAACAGCTGCCAGTTTCCTGTATTTTGGGCCGACCAATTCTGTTCCAATGACAACAGCTATGACAAAGATACCAGGATGTGAAAAGCCAAGGCCAGCACTGAAACATGTTCAGCGATCGTCATCAAAAACATAATATCTATTTATAAGGTTGATAGTGATCATGTTTTCACACGGCTTTTTGAAAACAATTTTTTCTCAACTCTTCAATTTTTTTAGCCATGATATTATCTCTATCGAAATTTTTAGATCATTATGAGATGTCATAATGAAAAATTAGCAATCTTCACTCCTTCGTTTTGTTAAATCTCCACGCTCTTCAAGCGATGCTGTGGATTCCTCAATGAAAATTTCTCCTACAGACTATTTCTTTCATTTTCGTACTTGTTCTGGATGTCCAGTTGACTTCAATGAAAAGCGATTCCAAGTCAAACAACACGGGAATTAGAAAAGAAGATGAAATGCTATTACAGAGAACCTCTTATACGAATTAATCTTCACTAAAAGGCTTAGTAGTGTTAAACATGGATTACTCATGCTTCAAGTGGCAACAACAAAAACTAGCCAATTGCCATCACCAATGATTTGTTTGCTCGCTACCGCTCTATCCGTGCGCACATGCAACGCTTTCGCTACTGAATAATTACTGACGGCGAAAAAGTGCCTAGAGATACATGAAGCAGCGTGCCATGAGAAAAGAAAGTATCGAAAATACTGTTTTTTACTCACGCTGCTCAGCGATCTGAAAATCCATAAAAATCACTCTGGTAATAAACAAAAAATAGGTTTCAATAAAAGAAATCGTTCTATTTTGAAATCACTTAACAATATGCCGGAAACACTCAACGAACTAGGTATTAAATGAACTTACAAAGAGCTTGACCAACAACCTGATAAAATGTCTGATTATAAGGTAGTCCAAACGAACCGGAAAAGCGCAAACAACCACCATGTTGGAACCCCAACAACGGCAAACCCACACGTGATTTGCAAGAAAATAGCAATAATAAACACTTTCTTTCGACCAATCCTGAAAGAGCGACCGCTTTAATGATAAGAAAAGAGAGAATAATCTCGTGCCTTGTGCTGAAGGCTAGAACGCTTCCACTTCATCTTACAACATGAAAAAAGTCAACACTAAGCATAAAAATGGAATCGCGGGCAAACCACTGAGCACCGTGAAAAGTTGGGAAAAAGAAGGGTCAGTACTAAATGAAAAGTATCCGCACACTGCAGCAACGAATACGAGCCACGAGCCAACCCGACCGTATTTCCGACTAAATGGAACCACTGTCGGGTAGCCAGGAACAAATCCAAGAGTTGCATTAGGTGCTTTAGTGTTGTTATCCGTAAAACGAACACGATAGTCTATGTCGCCAAAGCGAAGGCCTGCGCATGGGCGTTTGATAGCTGCGGAGCCCCCAACGTGCACAGGGGCGCCCCAGGATATCATTACCACGGTACTTCTGAGGCATTAACTGCGGAATCCATTAAACGTCCATACGACCAATAATCAATTTGAGAAACAAACACACCTGTCGCCTAACATTCCAAACACCATCGAACCGATCATCTGGCCTATGTAATAGCAAGCTTGTACGGTTGCACGTATGTTTCCACGAGAACATGTGATTTCCCACTAAAGAAGCTCACAAATGAAGAGATCAAGGATTGGGGAGGCTTATAAAGCACAAACAATTCTGTGCAAGGCAGCTTTGATATTACTTTTCAGTTTCTACAAAAATGCCCAACACTCAACCCGTTCCACAGCTGAATACTTTACACGGGAACGATCATATACGTGAGTTTCACATTCCGCACCATCCAGCTTACAATCTTCATTGTAATAACACTGAAAATAAAACAGTGAGTGGAAGAGGAGTAGAGATTGCACATTCTTTGTTAATCATCATTCTTCAGGCAGCTTTTTAATAGTTGAATGACATTTAATCGAGTTTTTCGGAATTTACATCACCCTTCGTACATGTGATGATCACACAATGGATTGCAACTTAAATATGACTATTCCATGGTGTAGACTTGTTGTATGTTCTTAAAGTTTAACCATTTTCGATTGTTCTATAAGAAATATAAAGAAACATGATTTCCAATTATTAACGAAGTTTAGTTTGATATTCTGCAACACACATACTATTAAACAAACTACTGATCCTGCAGGAGTTGAATGGATAACTCAGAACACTTCGGTAAGTTCACAAAAAACGATATCCCTCGTCTCCCTGATCCTTTTTACCGATCAATGAGCATTCTTGCCCTGGTACCAAGGAACTCAACTGAGTCTTTCTGAAATCTCTACGAAATTGCGGTTGCGAAGAGATGTGTGCCTTGAGGCAACTACCCTCATTCACAGAAGAAAACGAGAACCGTTAGACGTCACAGTGGTTAGCGATGATCAATATCCTCGTCACCATTTGAAAAATATGCAGAGCACTCTTCAATCTCACAAGGCTGGCGAGTTACGGACAAAACTTCTGCCTCGTACCCCCACTGGGACTCGAACCCCCACTTGTGTTCTCCGGGCACCGTGCTCTTATGCCTTACACTACCGAAACCCCACTTGTCTTCGCCTTCCTAATGACTTATGTGCTAAAGCTAACGGTTCAATGCTGATATTGGTTGGCCGGCCCAACACATTTTACGTGTGACTGCTGATAAGCTATGACATATAAGCCAATAAAAGCGCGAGGGCAATTGGGGTCTCGGTAGTGTACGGGATAAGAGCACGGTGCCCGAATAGCGCAAGTGCAGCTTCGAGTGCTGTCGATGCTAAAGTTTTGTCCATTACTGCCAACCTTGTGAGGATTTCGGGTCGCGCACTGTTGAAATAACAAAAGTTAACAAAACATTGAGTCAAGCCCCTTCTTCTTTTAACTGAAATAACGTACATGAAATCCGTAAGCTCTCGATTCATTAATTGAAACAGGATTACCATTCCAGTCTCGGCACTCTTTAATAGAAAACCGAGAATCATCTGTCAGGTAAGGTGACCCTTTCGTTTCAGATGGCAACGCACAACTAAAAATATTTTCCGAAATACACGGTGAACGACCGTTGAAAATGAAGCTGATCCGCCAGTATGAAAAGAAGAACTTGCCGAAAGGGAACAGGAACAGAGGCTAGCGACCAGCTAACCGCATGCATTGATACGATGATAGTCGGAAAACACACCAGTAAGAATTGCATTTTTTGGTATCTAAGAGGGAATAATACAAGAAGAATAGACAAAGTTATCTGCAAAGGGTGAAATATCGACTCACCTCCCCATCTCACCAAGATAGGTGAACAAAAACTCGTCGAACTTCATCGTCGCAGTTGCTATATGAACTGACCCTGCTCACAAGAATCGACTTCAAAGAAGTGGAGTAGAAAAAAATAGATGACAGTAATGAGAAGAACAGCAAGCTGCTAAAATATTACGTAGGATTGAAATTAGAGGGAAGCGGAGAGAAGCAGATAGAGTAACATATCCAAGTTGAAGGAAGAATTGTGTATGACGGAACGGAAAATGTAGTCAAGCTATATGATTCTAAGGGGGCAGAGCCCTTAGTCAAAACCCAATCGATTCACTACTCAGAATTCGTGCAAGCAAAACCGTGGGAAATTTGATTTGGTCGCCGATTTTCTCTCATTCGTGCAGGCGTTTTAAAGGTACTGGTACATAATAAAGAAAAAAATGACATAGTGTAACACCTGTTATCGGGGAGAGCCTTCAGTTGTGCAGTAGCAGCTGTTATCTAGCACAAGCGAAACATATTTCCAGCAGATTTTAGACTACAAAGAAACAAAAAGCTGCAAAACTGCAAGCAAAATAGATTAAGATCTATTGTGCCGCTAAAAAGTGTGCAGTCTTCCCAAGCATATTATATGGCGGTGAGTTTATCTGTTACAGCGGAGTGCCCGTACAGATTTTTTGTTTTTGTACTCTTTTTCACGACAACTCTCGGACGCCCTCGGTGTACTCAATTTCTGTTATGATGAAGGGCAGCTGCTTAACACATTGATGACCGCGTGGATATCGTGCATATCGTGCTCATGTAGCATTTAAATTATTTATCGAGTGTTCTTATAACTTTTTTATGTTTTCAAGTATCAGCTGAGCTCACAGCCTTCTAAAGAATCTTGAGGCATTGTGGTCGAAGAATCATTCATTTCCAACTACAGTTATAAAGCAATGGGTTGAGCAAACAAGGTGCTATCTATTTCCACACCCCCTCGCGGTCTGCAATTACGTGCTAACTGCAAATACCGTAACACTACGCTTGGTTTTATTTCCATAGACTTAGCAGAGTGACTCTCATGGGGTTTATATTAGTAGGTTCGCTCATTTTAGCTTCCAGCTTTTCACTACTTTTTTCTGCATAGGTTGTCTAATTCGTTTTCTATTCTTCTGTATTTCTTCCCTTAATTTTCCATTTGACCGTATCTTAACTGTGCATCTATAAAATGTTAGTTTGTTTAGTTTAGCTTAGCTTCATCCAACTTCATAGACTGACAAGGGTGATCGCAGGGTATTTCATATGAATAGTTCCGCTCCCCATCAGGTTTTCACAACTTTTTTCAGTGTTGGCTGCCCACTTCATCTTTATGTTAAGTTTTCCGCCTTTATTTCTTCTTTTAAGTCTTCGTTTTGATCATTTCTCAACGGTGCATCTATAAGACGTGCCAATGCACGTTTAGTTCCAATCTGGATCACTTCGCATTCCATCATGCCTTCTCCTGTAATCGAACCTATGAATTAGAAATTGGAGTTTCGTTGCATTCTGAAGTATTGAGAAGGAACAGTAATCGGTCGCTCGTTGTTAAAGTCTTAATCTTTTGCTTTTTCAGACGAGGCCGACAGTATTCCACGCACTATGTTAACCATGACCGGATGGGAGGCATAATTAGCGCTTTCTAGACCTAACTTACTAGCACCACCCAAATTATTACACTATATACATGAATACTATTACAAAAGCATTACTATCAATTTGGTTGATGGTTATGCGAGAAAAATTTTGCACAACATCCCTTAGCCCTGTATTGTAAAAAAATTGGGCACTATTCTACTATTACACCCCCAAAAACTCAAAATTTTAATTTTCGATGAAANAGTGACTCAGCGTTTTTGTCGTTTTCTCTGCGTCTCTCCAAATAGGCATCTCATCGCAAAGAGGATAGAGGGCAGACGGAAGAGCTGGCCATTCCCCAACGTCTTCTATTACCAGTGATACAATAGGATACCTAGCGAACACTGTCGGGTTAAGACTGAATCAATGGGGTTGCAGTTCTTCAAACGATATTGTTGATCTCAGCGCTGATTCCCATAAAAACAAACTAGTAAATAGATTGCAAACTTGGGTTTTCTACAAGCCACTTGGATTCTTCGCGGTGTAGATGTTCTATGCAGAAGTTTTATTAATATTTAGACAAAGATCAAGCCTTCCCTTCTCTCAGACTACCTGAACTTCGAAATACGAAGTTTCCTCAGTTGGAAGAAGGCTGTATTTCTGAAAATTTTTCGACTCCTGGAACCAGTGTCTAGTGTCTACTCTTGACGAGAGAGCGCTCTGTAGGAGAGTACGGACAACGAGCGGACACGCCTTTCCCCCCGCTGGTGAACACGACACGCAGAACTGCTTCGCCGTCTGATTCTCTCAGCGAGAGAAATTCTGGTTGACAACAGCCCTGTAACCGGGGGTAGGGAAATAGATAGCACCAGCAAACAAAAGGCGCTGTACATATAAAAAATTCTAAGCAGTGAGCATTTCGAATAACCATTACCTATTGCTCGATGAAAAAATACACATGCCATGAGGAAGAACAATAACAAAAAATCGAGATATTTTGTCTTATTGGAGATTGAGGCGTTCCAGATCGTTCCAGTGCTTCTCAATTACTGAACTGAGCCAAGAATAATCATGAGCCTATATCAGTCATATTCGGCACGTATTTCGCACGACTTTGGACGTTTCCATAGTCAAACGCGTTCAAAACGCATCGTTGCCAGGGTGCTATAATACTTGCGTACTGACAGCAACTACAGTAGCTCCACGCTTAGTTTTATTCAATTTCGAGGACTAATTGTTGTGTTGTTTTGTGTGTCTGAGGACTTGCTTTAGTTGATCAGCTCAACTCTTCAACTCGATATGACTTAGTTGTTCTGAAAGAAGTCCTGGTTACCTATATCTGCAAGCATGTAGTCCTTGGTAAAGCGCTGTTTTGCTCTGAGCCGAGCCGTAAAACTAGTACTAAGACGTAAATTAGGGTTAAATAGATAAAAATTGCGTGTCTAAATTGTCACAAAATAGGTATTCCGGCTCCTTATTTATGGTACGCAGCTGTCGGTACCGTGAGAAACGGTGAGGGTGTGCTAGCATATCAAGGAGTTAACACAAGATTACGTGTTACTCCGTATTACACCATCCCATCACATGTAGCAACTGCCGTTCCGTTGATCATCGACTTCCTCGAGCGGGCACCAGTAACGTCTCCATTCGTTCCTGTCACGAGCCAGCATGGTTCAGTGAATCGTTATCGTGCTCGCCTCAGGGACCAGAGGCTCAGAATTCCTTTCGTTCAGAGCTTTTGTGGAGAAGCCTGACCATATCGTTTGGAGGCCGCCCTGAAGTTCATTCGATGTCCCGAGGGATCCGTCAGTAACCGCCCTGGTCCAACGGTCATCATTACATCGCATAACGTGTCCGGGCCACTGATCTTCGATTTCTTGGCGTAATCAACGGCATCCCTGATCTTCGTTCGATGACGGAGCTCGGAACTCCGGATTCTCTTCTGCACTTGCATGTATAGGGGAATTCCGACCATAGTCCTCTCCAAAACAGCATGCTCATGCTGCTTTCGTAGAGTGCAAGTCTCCGAGTGCTAGTACCTCAAAGCCGGAAGGACAGCAGTGTTGAGAAGGTGAGCGCGCATTGGATGTTCTTTGCCCTCTTCACTACTCCCTCGATATTCTTGAGTGCCCCCACGTGGTGCGTTTCCTTCCGCACAGCTCCGGAGCTAGGTCGTTCATCGTGTTGACTTCCCGACCTAGGTACACATAGCTGGAGCATTCGGATATACATATTCGTTACATTCAGCGTGAAAGGAGCATGAGGTACCAATCCGTTCTTCATGAACATTGTCTTCGTTAAGCTCAGCGTCAAGCCGATCTTTCCATAAACACTGTAAAAATCGGCCAGCATTTGTTCGATGTTGGATATTATAAGCACGATGTCATCTGCAAAGCGGTGATGATTTAAGTAGCGGCCGTCGACCTTCACTCCCCAGTCTCCCCATTCCAAATGATGCATGGAATTCTCAGAGCGGTGCTGAAAAGTTTAGGTGAAACGGTGTTGCTCTGCCGGACACCTCTCTTCACGTTGATAATGACTTCCTAGTAGAATGGTGAAATCCTGTTCGTGAAATTGTCGTAGAACTCACGAAGCATCCTTATATAATGAGTAGGGTACCTGGTTGCCCAGAGCTGCAATTACCGCTTCTGTCTCAACGGTATCAAAGGCGTACTTCAAGTCGATGAACGTAAGACATAACGGCATTTTGTATTCTCGCGATACCTCAACGAGTCTTGTAACGGTGTGGATGTGATCGATTGTACTGAACCCTCTCCGGAACCCTGCTTGCTCGCATGGCTGCCCTTCATCTAATATTCTGCCAATCCTTTTCGGGATGATGCCAGTGAAAAGCTGGTAGATCACAGACAGCAGGCAGAATGGGCGATAACTGCCAATATCGTCTGGATCTCTATTTCTATACTGCAACGCAGTCTTGCTATTTGACTTGATGTCTTGTTTATCGCCGCAGTACGCGTTCCGAAAGTCTCACAAGGTTGGAGATTTATGGACAAAATTTCAGTCTGGGACGGCACTCGAACACGTACTCGTCCTTTCCGGGGACCGCGCTGTTATCCCTTATACTACCAAGACCTCGCTTGCCCTCGCCTTCTTAACGGCTTATATGCCATAGCCTATCAGCACTCACACGTACAACGCATTTAGCCGGTCGGCCAATATCAGCATTGGACCGTTAAGCTGAAACTTTTACATGATACCAGTCGGCTCGCCCGACTGACGCCGGGCTCCCCTCCTTCTCGTGTTAAATTGGTCTCCCCGTCTGCACTTTTGTCAAATTTGGAGGCTTCGGTAGATGAGGAAGGAGTGATTCATTCCCAGCCAAACATAAACCATAACCCAACCCAACTTGCGCGCGCCCCTTCCGCCATGAACAAACCTTCATAGGTTCTGTGTGTTTGAGTAACTCGATTTATTCATCCTTGGTTTCAAAATTTTGCTTCAGGCCTAAATTAACTTTTTTTTTGTCCTGTGAGCGGATTTACGTCTGCAGTCCGACATAGGTGCTGCTCTAAGTCCAAGTTTAAGTTTTTCACACAAACCTCGCCCCACGTGGGTGAAGTCTGGAGTGAAGTTCACTCAACATAAGTGTTGTTATCCTGCCACCTGCACAGCCATCAAATTTGAGCGCTCTAGGTCCACGGGAACACAGGAGCTATGAATTCTACCCAAACCCCGCCCACTGGCCCACTGTGGGCGAAGTCCGGTCCTGCTGCCCAGCATAAGTGTTCCCTTCGTGCCGGCTCCACTATTACCAAATTTGCGCTAGGTCCAAGTTTAAGTTTTCACACAAACCCCGCCGCTTGTAGGCGAAGTCCTGTCATGAGCGTTCCTATCCTGCCGCCTGTGCTCCTACCAAACTTGAACGCTCTAGGTCCGTCGGGTAAAGACTTGTGATTTTCCGCTCAAACCCCGCCTACGAGGTCACTGTGGGCGGAGTCCGGTTCCGCCACCCACCATAAGTGTTCCTACCTGTCGCCTGTGCTCCTACCAAACTTAAACGCTTCAGATCCACGGGGACAGAAGTTATGACTTTCCTCTCAAACATTTATTTCGCACAAACTCCACCCCCTGTGGGAGGATCCGGTTTCGCCACGAACCATAAATGTTCCCATCCTGCCGCCTGTGCTCCTACCGAATTTGAGCGTCTTAGATCACAAGTTATGAATTTCCGCATCAAACATTTATTTCGCACAAAGGTGGCGATGTCCTTTCCTCCAAGGGGTCACTGGAAACTGCCCACTCTGTGGGCTGAGCTGACCACAGACATTCGAATGCAGGCGACACAGGTCACATCAAAGATGTTAATGTCACTTAAAGGCACTGTTAACGACTAAATGGTTTCGAAGATATGCACATGGTTAGAATTCTGAGCCCTCTCTGATAACATTTGTGCAGGAATTAGGTTGGAAAACGGCTGGATAGGGCACAATAAGGCCAGGAACAGTGGGGGACGCGATGCCTCCGCCCCTCGCTAGGCTGACTACGTGTTCAAATTGTCATTCACCACGTTCGCACTGGAGCGAAGCTGGTGAAAAATCGATACGCAGATTGGCAAATAGCCAGGAATGATCAGCTGGTCGACCGCCTCGTACAGGAGCTAGTATTCAACTGTTATTTATTTTATGTTTGTATTTCTATTGTTTTTTTTTGTTATGAATTTTTTACGGTAGCATTCTTTAACTATTCTCGTAAATTTATTGAAGATT
>UZAF01017246.1:12051-35878 GCA_900617895.1 Haemonchus placei | reverse complement strand
GGCAACAGAGCACGACGATTCCTGTCTGGAAGAAGAAGGGCAGTCCTGGGGACTGCACCTGCTACCGTCCAATTCGCTTGCTCTCGCACAGCAGGAAAATCTTTGAGCGAATTTTAGACAGTCGTATCCGTGATATCGTCGAGCTGCGTCGAGCTGACCACTAACCAGTGTGGTTTCGTGGCTGGTTGTAGCACCATCGGTGCCATACATGCCACTAGCCTTCTTCTAGAAAAGCATCGCGAGAAACGAAGACCAGTACATCTTGTCTTCTAGACGTGGGGAATGCTTTCGATCGCGTTCCGCGTGACGTTATATGGTATGCCTTACCACAGCATGGCGTTCCTGAAGAGCTCTCGAGTGGGTACGCATCATTTACTCTAGTCCAAGGAGCGTAGTGCAAACGGCGGCGGGCATATCGAAGGATATTTCCATCTCCGTTGGAGTACATCAAGGATCTGCATTATTCCCACTATTATTTGTTGTCGTCATGGATACCATCACAAAAGACCCACAGAAGCTCCATGGACTCTTCTTTATGCCGATGACGTGATGCTCGCCAGGTGCAAGCCTGGTCCGACCGTCTGGCTATGTTCGGGCTTAGGTTGAACGTCAAAACGACTGAGTACTTGACCATCGATCCGAGCGTGCCAGGCTCAGTCAAGATCAATGGTACTAAGCTCACATGGACAACAACATTCGAGTATCTTGGATCGGCAATTGCGTCTGACGGCAGCCTGGTTTTCGAAACGAATTCTCGCGTGAATGCAGCGTGGTTGAAATGGCGCTCGATGACTGGCGTACTCTGTGATAAGAACATGCCTGAGCGTCTCAAATCCAAGATCTACAGAACCGATCCGACCGGTCGCAATTCACGGCGCTGAATGCTGGCCTGCAACCAAAGAAGTCGAAGCCCGTCCCAGTGTGATGGAGACCAAAATGCTGCGCTGGACAGCTGGAGTAACATGCTTAGACTGTATAAGTAGTGACGCCATCAGGGAGCGACTCGGTGTAGCGCCCATTGTCGATAAAATGCGCGAAGCCCGTCTACGATGGTATGGTCATGTTCTTCGCGCAAAGAACGACGTGTCCGTAAGATCGGTCTTAACCTTAACGTGTCCGGAAAGCGGCCTAGAGGACGTCCAAAACAGCGGTGACTCGATACGTTGCACGAAGACCTTAAAGCGGTTATCATCCACCCCGATAAGCGTTCAATCGGGAGAAGTGGCGTCAACACACCAGAAAAGCGGATCCCGCCTACAAGCGGAAAATGCTAAATAATTATAAGAAGATTCATTTCGCACAAACCCCGCCCCATGTGGGCGGAATCCGGTCCTGCTACCCACCATGAATGTTCCCATCCTGCCGACTATACTCCTGCCAAATTTGAACTCTCTAGGTCTATGGGGACCGCAGTTATGAATTTCCGGTCAAACACACACATACACACATACACTTACACATACACATACACATACACATACATACACACAGACAAACCAACAGACACACATAACGCGTTATATATATACATATATATATATATATAGTAGGATAACTTGTTTTGACTTGATGTTTTGTTAATGTTAACATTGTTAATTGTTGATGTTAATATTGACAAAACATCAAGTCAAAACAAGTTATATCATGTAAAGCTTTCAACTTAACAGTTCAGTGCTGATATTGGCCGATGCGCTCAATACGTTGTACGTGTGAGTGCTGATAAGCTATGACATATAAGTAATTAAGAAGGCGAGGGCAAGCGGGGTCTCGCTAGCGTAAGGGTAAGAGCACGGTCCCTGTAAAGGACAATTACGGGTTCCAGTCTTGCCGAGACTGAAGTTTTGTCCATGAATCGCCAATCTTGCGAGACAGTCTTACTAGTTTTCCACGACGTGGTCACTTCGGCATTCCGACAGGTACCGCGTGAATAGCATAGGCAGTTTTGACGATAACTGGTGGAAGACTCTTCAGATGTTCTGGTTTGATCCTATCGGGAACGGGTGCCGTACAAATTTTCATCGACGTGATGGCATGTCGTATGTAGAAAGGGAGAAGCGAGGGGCGGTAGGCAGGTAGACGTAGCTGTCGAAGAGATCCGAGTAGAGGTCGTAGATGACCTTCTCCATTGCCCTTCGAGATGCGGTAACTGTTTTTTCAGGACGACGAAGGGAAATCATCTTAGTCCTGTAATTGGCGATGCTCCGTCGGGCTTTGCGAGTGCTCTTTCCGGCCTCGGCGGTTCGTCCATAATGCTGCTCGTCTCTCTTTCAGATCTTCCTTTATAGCTTCTCTGCTTAGCTTCGCAAGTCCAAACGTTTGTTGATGATTGCCTGTAGCGCGATTCCACGCTGGCGTATCAGCCCGGGAGTTTTCGAAGAGAGTCGTCTCTTGGCTACTTGTAGGCTCTCTGCCTTCCTAGCACTACCGTAAAGATGTTCGACGAGTCGGTTGTATTCTTTATCGAGTTGTCGTTAACGGAATGTTTCCATTCACTGGCAAGGGAAGCGAAGAGGCCCCAAATGATGGAGGTCTTGGGGCTCCGTTTCCTAAACTTCACAGCTCTCTCCACGCACTGAGAAACACAATCTATTGAAGACGTTGGTCCGATCCCGAATTATAGAATTTCGGAACAATAACGACTTTAGTCAGGCAAAATCTCCGTTTAAACATGATGTGGTCTATTTCATTATGGAACTGTCAACCAGATAACTCCCATGTCCATCGCAAATGAGAGGACTTCTGGAATTGCGAGTTACCATGGATGGTGTGGGCGACATGATAAAATCGGACAGCCTCTCACCCCGCTCATACCATTCCATTCCGTAAGTCCCGATGTGGAGCTTTCAGCCGTTCTTTTGGGGCCAACCTTGGCGTTAACATCACCGATGATGACCTTGAAGATGGTATTGTCTTCTCTGTAGAGCCTCTCCAGATCCATATAGAACGCTTCCAAATCCTCCTCTTCACAGCCTGGTGATGGTGCATAGGCAACGAAAACGGTTAGTGGTGGGGTTGAGCCACATCTTCTTAATCGCAAACGTCCGATTCGGATTGTTAGGCTTTCGTACGAATCGATGTTCATGGCCAAGTGCGTATTGACGAGGACACCTACCTACGATACCTACGCCTCTGGTGTCGCATGCTCCTAGAAACAGTTCTTCTCCAGTATCAAGTACAGCGTGCAGCGGGCGTCCTGTCCTCGCCTTCTCGTTTCGGTCAGTCCGATGATGTCGTACTTGACCTTCCTAGCTTGCATTCTCAGGTCTTCTATACACGCTTCCGATACAAGCGTTCCAGCGTTGAAAGTACAGATCACCATCTTAGTCTTTCTCCGTTTAGGCAGCCTGTTTTAGCCCTGAGATTTTAGCAGCCTCTGCCAAGCGGTATTGGCCCCCAACGCTGCCGTATCGGGGACCTTCTCAGCTTCAGAGGAATCAGTCCGATTTTTATTGCTGTCTTTGGCGAGGGAATACCCAAAGTGTAGCTTGCTAGGCTCTGATGTGGGGGCTGGGTTGACTCCGGGGGCTTGCCAGGCTATCCCGAAGTGGGCAAGGGGCTTTCTTTTTGGAGGCGGCTCCGAATCGCATCCCAGATATTTCCCAGTCACTCGAATGGAAGCTTTAAGTTGAGTCGATGGGCAGGATACCAGCTGCACCCAAAGACACTCCACAGACGTATGCGTGGACACGCTTGCGAGAAACAGGTGGTATATCGACCAGCACAGCAGGAATCAGAGTCCATCCCCTGAATCCACCTGCGTATCTGGACAAGTGCTGGCGACTTTTGGCCGGCGATTAATTCTCCTATCGATCACCTGGGGTCGCCCTACGTAGCCTCGACGCTAACCGGCTCGGATCCTTCAGTGAGAGAGCATTCTCAGTGAAAGAAGATCCGTAACGTATTACACCATGGACATCCAATTTTAACTAAGCCTCAGGAGGGAAGCATCATCGGGACGGGCGAGTTTCCAGCTTTTCTTACGTGAGATCATCTCACCCACACCGGTGCTCCTACCCTCCTAATGGTTAAAACTGCATCCCCCGGCTCAAACCGCATAACAGCGCATAGGGGAACGGCTCCGACCCTTGCTATACTAACGAAATTTAAAAAGTCAAGCTGACCAACTAAAGTCCTCAAACACAAGAAATAACGTGTGAAATGTAGTTCGGGGAAGGGGGACACGCTCTTTCGTGCTCTGCGTCTCTGACACCGGATGGCAGAGTGCATAGAGATCGCGCTAGAGCGCGGAAGTGGTTTCCAGCCAGGCCTCTGTTACGTTTCATAACCTTTTTATGTTACACGTTTTTTATCTGTACCTGAGAAGGGAAGGAGCTCCGGGTTGGGTGAGCCAACTCTATGCCCAACTCCTAACCCATCCCAGCTTTCTGCACGAGCTCCACCTGCACCTAATCATCTCTCCAACCCCAGAGCTCCTCTCCTAAAAGTTAGGTAAAACAATATAATGATTCAAAAGTGCTCCCTCCCTTACACACACACAGTCCATTGACAACACTGGCCGCTTGGCGGATGGGAGGCGGTAGTTTGTCGCGTCCCATCGCAGCCTCTTTGCCATTGGGACGCAAGGGCTTTAATTGCCACCCATACAGGCCTCTTCGTGCAACGTATAGAGCCATCGCTCGATACGTTGCATGAAGAAACCATCCCTCAAAAAAAGGCTACCGTCAGACGCAATTGCCGATGCGAGGTAATTGGATGCTGCTGTCCACGTGAGCTCAGTACCAATGATCCTGATAGAACCGCCTCGTTTAGATAGGTGGTCAAAAACTCAGTCTCTTAGCCCATCGCTGGCGAGCATCACGTCGTCGCATGAATGGTCGTGTATTGAACCTGCTTCCGGAGATCTTTTTGTAGTAGGTGTTCGATAGATATGTAGATTTACGTAGATAGGAAGACAGAACCAAACATGAATTGAACNAGAATAACCTCTGAGTATCAGTCTGACCGTGCTACGTACAATGTGCGGGTTTGCAAAGTCTATGATAACATGTTTAATTGACATTGATACCCTAAAACACTTTCGTAATGGCATCCATGACGCAACAAATAGTTGTGGGGATAATACAGATCCTGGCGTACCCTATGGAGATGCCTTGATCCGGCGATATGCCCGCTGCCGTTTACACTCGGCTCTTTGGTTTGGAGTAAAGGATGCGTACCCACTCGATAACACTTTCGATGCAGCCACAAAACCACACTGGTTGGCGGTCAGCTCGGCATCACGGATACTGCTGTTTACAATAATGTGTGTGAAAGCAGGCCAATGGGACGGTAGCAAATCCAGTTCCCAGGACTACCCTTCTTCTTCGAGATAGGAACTCTTATGCTCTGCTGCCAGCTGTTAGCCACCTTCTTTGCGACAACCTAGTTAGCTCCGTCAACCACCGGACCTCCGGAATTCAGCACTCTGATTTCCACAAGTCTGCCGTCAAGTCGTCAAGACCAGTTGCTTTGCTTGGTTTCATCTTCATAGCCGTAACGGTCCCATTCACGGTTACCTTCTGAACGGGCTCTGAACTGGCGAAGCACAAGGGATGGCGGGATGAGCAAATTCGACTGCTGGAATGTTTTCGAAGTTCTCCGGGCTTTGTGAATGCGCATCGGCTCTCGCGGACTTCTATGTTCGTATAATGACAACATTTTGATGTGACGTGGGTGATCGTATGCCGGCCTATTACAAAGGCCCGTCGGTGGTGATGTGGTGATGTCGCCCACAAAGTAAGCAGTTATAGTGGATCCACTAGGAGGAACGGACATCAGCACCAGTACTCAAAATGAAACTGAGAACCTAATAACTTGGAATGAAGTGCTACATGGCATTATAAAACTTTCTGGTAGTCCTGAACCTCATTTTTTCCAAGACATCGGTGCTAAGATATTAAAGACGCGGTTAGGTACAACAAAATAAGCAAATATTTGGCCTTGTCGAGTTACAGGGAATGGAAAAAAGAAGAAAATGTTGAAATGTCTTTAGTGGAAGTAGCATTGATCGTAATAGTTCATCGTTATGAGAATATCAAAAGCGAAAAGGGATGTGAAATGCACGAGCCTAGGTTCTTCTAGTGCATTTACATTGAAGAAAATTTAGAAGTAGTGTAATTAATGCCTGGCTTCAACACGAACAACCCCATTGAAGTTAAGCAAGTGAACAGACCAGTTGCAGTATTGAATAGTGTACACTACAACTACGAGGAATGCTTACTTCGGGCCAGGTGTCCAGCATTTAACAACCCAAATCTTGTCGTTTTGTGTACTTTTCGAAGCTCTATGCTCTTCACTTTTATTGGTGAGCTTTCGGCATATAATGCCTTCGTCAGACCTTAATTACTTACAATATATTGCTGCATACAATGAGTTACTATTAGTTACAATACAAAACACATCGAATCATACCAAGTCAACCGGAAATATTGGGGAAAGGGGGAATGGACCTGTCGGCGGGGATCTTGAAGGGAAAATGGAAGCCGCTCTTGTTCTGAGGTGACTATGTGTTATCACGTGATCAGTCTGAGTAGGTCATGCAACTCCTCTTTCGCATTGATTTCCGGCTTGATGCGGTATATTTCCCGTGCCTCCATGATTTTCCTTTCCAGTGGCCGTACCAAATATCTGTGCAAAACCCTCACATCAAAGGATGGAGCGTTTTCTTTCTCATGCCTAAGTGTACGGTGCCTGGAAAAACTGCTGTGTGGATAGGCAGCGGGATTGGCCAACGCTCTTCTATGTTCATCCAGACGAATCTTCAGTGGTCTCGCGGTCTCCCCCACGTACTTTTCTCCACATCCTCCACATTGAATCAAATAGACAGTGCCCTGGAGTTCACAGATCTTCTCACAAGTGCAGTATCGACAAGACTGTTCGCGGCACCGTCTTTCGTAGATTCGGGATGATGTTAGGAGATCCTTCAGTGTAGGGGGAGGTCGGAAAACAAGTCGAATGGGAAGCTGGGAGTTTTTGACGACGCGGTTAACCTCACGTGCCATTTTGTCGTTGACAAAAGGCACAACGAGGCTTACACCATCAGCCGTCCTGTGCGGGACCCAGGTCCTTGTATTGNTTTTCAAAAGATTCCGCACGACGTTTGCCTTCATATAAATGGGATGTGCGCTTCTAGAATGCAACAAGATGTTAGACGAGGCACTTTTTCTATACCATAGGTGTTCCTTATGACCTTCACTAATTCGTGTCTTCGCATTGAGGAATGGAAGGAATCCATCCCTTCCCGGATCTTCCCTTGTGAAGGTTATGTTAGCATCGTGAGAGTTAAGTCTCTTCAATGTTTCCACAAGGTCTTCTTCCGTCGTTCCGATAACGAATACGTCATCAATATAACGTTTGTAGAATAAAATTCCACTAGTTAATGATGACTTCTCGATGTGGTCCAAGAAGATGACCGCTAACACTGGTGCTACGCGATTACCCATGGCAAGGCCTCGTTTCTGCTTGTAAAATTTATTGTCGAAGCAGAAAATGTTGCATTCCAGCGCTGCTTCGATGAGATCCTTAACTTCGCTGCGGGAAAATCCCATCATCGTGATATCGTCTTCGTTATCCTCGATGAGAGATAAGACAGCTTGCACTGCTCCCGCGTTATTCACATTCGTGTATAAGGATACTACATCAAAGCTCGCGTAGAAGGCTCCCGTCGGTACTGGACATTGGTGAAGCGCCGAAATGAATTCTTCAACATTCACAATGTGTGCTCCCACGTAACGCAGAAGTGGCGATAGCAAACGAACTAAGAGCCAGCTTAATCCGTCTGCTGGTCCACCACAAGACGAGATAATCGGTCTCGTCTTGATTTCAGTCCATGGGAGAGTCATTGTGTCTGTTTCCGCCGGAATTTTGTGCGTCTTCACCAGGTTAATAATAATTCACCAGGTTTGTTTTCCGATATTAATGCAGTTCAGAACAGCAAAAAACATGCGCTGTATCGTTATTATTCGTGAATTTGATTTTCATGCAAAGTTCGGCACCTTCCCACATATATCACTTGTACCTTATGTCACTTATCGTTAGTCTGCGGTTTCCTCAAACAGGCTCAAAAATCTCCAATCTATGACACGAACCAGTGCAGCCCATTAAGCCCGCCTTGCCTAGGGGGCACGAATCATGTCATTGCTCCTACTCAGAAATTTCATTGAGAAGTCTGTACTTTTATCGCAAACGGCTGAACTCGTTTGGCGTCACGAGGGATCCTTTCGTATTGCTTCGATTTTTTCAGGACTCTGAAAGCTTCATTGTATGCTTTCAGAGTTCAACGAAGTGCATTGATACGACCGACGGAGCGGTGGCATTGTTGGCCACACGTCGACAGCACTGGACACCGATCGATACCGCTTACGCGGCTCTGAACACAACCTGTCCTGCGCTGTCACCGCGTGGCCAGCAATAACGGCGGATGTAACAACGCACTTCGTTGAACCCTGAAAGGACCCAATGAGATTTCGATGTACAGACACAACTCACAAGTATATGTATAACAAATCCGGCCACTTCTTCCTTGCAAGCTTACCCCATTATGACCAATCTCTCCACCATACACAATTAATACATTTCTACTAGTTAGAAGCCGGCCTTTGAAACTTGTGTCAAGCATATGACCTCTTCGTTCTTAGCGCTCCTCGGCGCTCTGTTTCAACGTTTTCCAGACTGGAACGAAAATGTCGACGGTGATCCTCGATTTGGTCAGCCGAATGCTATATGACGAGAACTGATATATTACACGCATACAAAAAAGTGATGTCCTGTCTTACTACTTCTATAGAAGCCTCCTGAAGATTCCGTACGGTCCGTACCTTTGCGGGGTGAACAATGTGGGCACCACCTCGATCTTTTCATGTATTCATTCCTCTTTTCTTAAACATTAGTACTAATTTCCGGAGCTCACGATTAGAGAACGTTGTGCAAATGTTGGTTCAGGTCGCGATGAATTTGAGCTTCAGTTACCCTTTCACGACGTTTGAGAACGTTGTGTCTATTTGCCGTCCGTAATTCTTCTCAGTTTCTGAATATTTCCTTCTGCAACAGTGGGACGACATTGGGCACTAAAGTAATTAGCTGCACCTACACAGCTCTCACAATCAAAACAATATCGATGGGCCGGTATCTTCTATTTCCCCACCATCCCTTTGATATCTCGGTTTTTTGACTTGACCTAAAAGAACTTTTCACCAGTCACCAACTTAGTCGCTTTCTCCTCTCCCTTGAGTAAATAGCGTTTGGCTTGTGTCCATCTCCCGAATTCTAAATGAACAGCATTTATACAGGCACTAGAAAGCACCACGCATTGAGCCAGTGCCTACTTTAGGTTCAATGACCGACAGACCGACCGATTGCGGCTCCGCTGGCTACGTGTTGACAACGCAGGACACCAATGACGTGCCCCAAAGAGTCACGCTGCCTTCAACGGAACCTGACCAGCGTTGTCTTCACGCGGCCAGCGCCACTCAGTCGGTCGGTGAACTTTGAAAGCAGCCAGCCAGTAGGTGGCGTTAAAGGGACCCGCTTTCATATTCGTATGAAACAATGACGAACAACGCTAGTATCTGTTCAATTTCGTGGTTTCCTCCTTTAGATAAGGCTGGCACCTGATGGCCGATAATGTGGGAGGGAACATTAGTGGCTGATAGCCTATGCTCCACGTTTCACTGTGACTCTGTTCCTTGCTGAACTTTATTTGCCACTTCCTTATTGGTAGACTTCGCTCACATCTTTTTTCAACACTTTAACCCATAGGAAGAAATTCGTAGATAAGCTGGCATTCAAATTCCTATAAAACTTTCAGATTATGCAGAATTTACAGAAGGCTGTAAGCGTGCTTGTCAAGCCGACTTGCCCCTCTAATTTTCCATTCTCGTCAGAAAAAACGACTGTACTTCTGCTAGGTTGGGCAGCAGCACGAGATGAACACCTTTCGAAATATTCCAAGATTTATGAAAAAGAAGGGTAAGTTGCTCAAGTTTACATACGTATATAGTCTAACTTGAGCTAAGTGGTTCAGGTTTACAACATTGCGGTTTACTAGTCCATTCACAGGTCATCGACGGGATCTTAAAGTAGGAGATATTTCCCCTGAGGGCGTTTACAGTTTCCATCTTTGTTCATGTGGTATTCTTTCTTAAGTACTCGAGAGATGTTTCCGGTGTCGTCGACAATTTGCGGTCAGTCCTGGGACAAAATGACACACGTCTAGCCTTACATTTGTTCAGTATGAATGGCGTCTATACGCTTTGCGCTTTGATGCTGCAATATCCAGAACTGAATGTGCTTGAAAGAAGCGACGGGATTGTTTTCGACAGGTAGAGTCCATTTGCAACTGGCACTTTTTTTCTGAAGTATTCCACCTCCTTGCAGCTGCCCTGTAGTTTTCGACTCATCCAGTCCGAAGAGTTTCACCCACCTGGCAGACGCCATATCAAGGACAGCTCTCAAAAAAGCGTCAATTGCCACTCGCATCCAGTTTTTAATGTGGAGGGTCTACTTTGCAATCGGGGTTCGCATGTTTGTTGCGGAAGTTAGTCGTTTTTCGATTGACGAAGTCTATCACAAGATCTATTCAATGGGCTATTTCAGCAGTTCGCACGCTCTCTGATGGGTATGGATCTGTCCAACTTCACTCCTTATCACTTCATTCGCGACCATCCCTCAATGCCTCAGAATCTATCATTTATTTATTCCGATAGGGACTCAATTTGTCCACCGAGGTAGGCTTATTCCTCATTTGCATCTGTCATTTTGCTTACGTTCACTGGAAGTAAGCAAACCAGCCCGTTTGGCCTAATAATCCTCCTTAGGGAAAATGCGAGGGGAGTCGCTTCTAAATCCCAGGTGGAAGACATTTTTTAATATGTGGAAGACATTGGGCGAATATATGAATCAACTGTTAAAGCACGCCATACTGTGATAGTTGCACGGCAGCCCTATGTAACTGTATAAAGAACTTCCACCTGGGATTTAGAAGCGACTTCCCACGTACTTTCCCTGAGTGGGACTATGATACCCTTAGACAGAATCGTAGAACAAGCAAATGCATCCGGCAGAAGGGCCAAACGGGCTGGTTTGCTTACGTCCGTTCACTGTCAGAGGTTATGCGTCAGGAATCGCCGAGTGTTTCACTCGCTTTTCTTGTCAAAAAGCATTAAGTTTTTATTTCTGCCGTATTGCTTCTAGAACTAAGGCTTAGTTTACAATATTAGTTTGTTGAAGTCAGAAGTGAAGTGACTGGGAAGATAAATAAATGCAGTGAGTCATGAACAGAATCTTCTTCATAGCATTCTGCTTCAATACTGTGGGAGGATATGGTACTGGAAAAAAGCGGTTGTACAAAATTTCTACCATTATGGGCAAGTTGGTCTTGACTGAATGATGCAGTACAAGCATTGTTACTTGTCTCCAGAAAGCCTGTCAATAAGCTTTTTGACTGCAGTGGTGGTATTGAGAGGATTTTAACCTTCTCTATTTTAATTTCCTTTTTTTTCACTGCTATTCGTCTTTACGAGGCAAATGCGCACACTACTCCATGCATGGGCAGGGATCCAATCTCCGACCTAAATCTGTTAAGGCCAACCAAGCATTTCGTTCTCCTGAGTCGGTCACTTGCTACCAGACTCGGTGTAAGTATAAATGAGCACTGATGTATACGTCTGCTGGACAATTCATTTCATAGACCACACTTGCTTTCAAAACGATTTTGGATGAAAGCCGAATTCGGGGTGTATCTCAAAAACGGAATTGATTAATCCATAGACCTTTGGAAGCTTCTCTTCAGCCTATCCATCTATTTTGAGCAG
Organism: Haemonchus placei; assembly: GCA_900617895.1. Taxonomy (NCBI): domain Eukaryota; kingdom Metazoa; phylum Nematoda; class Chromadorea; order Rhabditida; family Trichostrongylidae; genus Haemonchus; species Haemonchus placei. The sequence continues at coordinate 24,068 of UZAF01017246.1, read as the reverse complement.
GTAATCGGCAAAACCTGGCCTGTGGGTTTTGTTATCGAATTCCCTCTCTTGATGCTACCAAAGCACCTACGGGAAGATTCACTGCTGGCGTGTTGTGTGGTCCGTGGTGGGTGAACGAATTACTCCTATTTTTTCGACTAAATGCGAACCACTTTTCTATTTGCCTCTTTCCTGATTTTCTCAGACTAACATGCGATTAAAGGTTACTTGTTATCTTCTAGCGTTGCTTTCTGAGCATCAAGGCAGAGATGTTTTCCTGATACGGATCTATCCATCCTGAGCTAAATGGTAACCATTAACTCATGAATTTTGAAATTCGCTAACAAAATCGCGCACTGTTACGATTTCTCTACTCTCCAACACCGAGCAGTGCCATATAGGGACTGACTGAAGTACCTCGAAGTGAAGCCGTAAGATGTGAGCGGCTCTCTTGTTTTCGATAGCCGCTTCTCAAAGGGCGATTGTGACGTGAGAATCAAGCATCACAACCACTATACAAACAGTACTAGGGATAGTTTAGTCGAAGACGAGAGTGACCTCTACTCTATGGGAACTAGTTTTCTGTTTGGAGATTTCTTACCAGTAGAAAGTAGGTCTAAGAAATAATAATAAGCAACAATAGCTCTTCTTATTAGGTATATGGCTATTGAGCGGATGTATAGTTGCAAAAGGGCGCTATCACACATGCATGGGGTTTGAATCCCTGCTCGATGCCTACTTAGACCGATCACCTCCGATCCCTCTAGTGAGGGTTATTCGGCAACAGGTTCTTCTGGGAGGGTGGAGGCACTGAACTGTACATCGGCTGGCTACCACAAGCCAATGTATAGGCCTATACGCATTCAGAACGCCTCTTCAATTATGAATGGAGGTCGAATGCAAAGGTGCATCCCAATGACGGGATTGATAAACGCCAAAGACCTTGACTCCACATTTCAAAAGTTTGTATGTTCTACTTTTTCCCATTAATTTTATCTTTGAGGACAATCAGCGATTTCCATGACCATATGGCTAAAACCGGAAGGAACGTGGATGTTCTACGGTTGACTGACTCAGATCATGTGGAACATTTCAAGAAGTACCCATTCGAGTATGTGACCGTCGTTCAGCGATTTCTGGCCTCATTGGAGCAGCTTCATAGGTCAAGTAATGCTGACGAACCTAGTGGAATACTGCCACAGAAGCAACGTGCTCAATTGTAATAGCCTCATCATGCTCCTTAGGAAATTCATTGCGCCTTGACTAACTCTTTCATTCATAGTTTCGTGCCATATTCTGCACTCTGTTGTACCTTGACTCTGCTTATTTTCTTAAGGCAATCATCAGGTTTATTAATTGAATTATTATTACGTATATGGAATGAATGTTATTATATTTTTACAACTGTCCTCGAGCGTTATGGCGTCACTGTGGAGGTGAGAGTTGAAAGCCGACATTGCTATCTTTGTTCTGATCAAGAGCACCCCCAACATAGAGCGGATCGTATCCAGGAACGCCGACTACAACTCCCATTCCACCTCCTTCTCGATCTCGCAGGGTAGAGTACGAAGTCAGATCACCCTGCAAATAGACTCACTCTGATGTCAGCCCTTGAAAACTGGGGTATTTCGTAATAATTTGAAGGTCAATTTAAGCGATACATGAGAAAGCCTAACCAGGTTAATCAGTTGTTGGTGTAAAGGCTTCATTTGTTGTTGAATATGGTAAGCCTTTGTTCGGTGGTATTGCAACAGTGCTCGTTCACAATCACTTTCCGAGCCCAGCATGCAAATTCTGAAACTCATGGAATTACAGATATTTACGGCATATTTAGGAGCTTGATACTATACAAGTACGTGCATAGAGAACCAGGAGAGGGACTTCCTTGAGTGCAACGTTAAGCCTCTCTACTCCTAATGTAGTAAAGGATGAAAAGATGGAACAGATGAATCGATTAGTCCTCTCATACTGCTCCATGCATTCAATTCAGACTGAACTTACAATTAGTTGAACTGGAGGGAAAGGGATGAGAAATTCAAGAAACATTAGGTAGATCAGAGTTTGGAGACCCTGCAAGCCATCTTCGATCCACATGTAGCCGGGAAAGAAAAGAATATGCCGTAGTAACGCACTTCTATAGCCCTTGTAGGAAGATTTGAGTAAATACCGGGAGGTTTAGAAAGCCTAACCCAGCTGCCAGGGGCGTGGTGCAGATGAATCGAAATGATCGCCTCGCGGCAAGAGCGGCGTCGCGCACGAAGGAATGTTGCAGAATGAAGCAGAAGCAGCGCAGCGAGTAAGGAATACAGGATCAAAACTAGTAACAGTAGAATCATGCCAAAATAATAACCTTATGTAGATTGAGCTGTATGAAGAAGGCTAGAACTGCAATAATGAGGCATCTAGTGCGCGACTGTCGCGTGCGGAGAATTGACCACACAAAACGATTCGACCGCCCGTCTCCTCAGTTACTAGTCAGTCTTCCTTTGAGAGAATGCTTTCTACTACGACCCGATATAGTCCAAATACCTTGTGCTCGTATTACCTGTGTCGCCTATACAAAGATTCAGTATACTTCTGAGCTAGCTATTCTCTTAACATTCTTACCTTTTGGCTGCTTGAAGGGTGCCGTCTGGCGATTGGTCGTGTGCCGCGGTGTCAATTCCTTTCTCGAATGTCCTGTGATTGTTTAGTCTCGGTCGTTGAGCAGCAAGTTAAGAAAAAGTATTGTACCTCTGGGTTATGAAATGGAGATTAATGGGTTCCATGTTAGGAAAAGGTAGGTAGACACCGTTGATCTCTCGTCTGTTGTTCTTCACCAGCGTATTGAGATCTAGTAGACGTCCATTACTGGGAATTTCCCATCCAGATTCGGCACCCATATCACGTTCCGAATAATGATAGAACGCCTTCGGAACTCGAAGTTGGCTCCCATCGCCCATTGGTATCTGTTGAATATTTTGTTGAATAACAAGAATCGAATCATGATTTTTAAACTGCCCAAAACTGTTCGATATTTTTNTTTTTGAAAGTATTTTTGTTGGTGTGAAATACGACACTATAATCTACGACAATATTGAAACACTTGAAAACGGTCTGACTTTTTTCTCAGAGGCCTACTCGATATGGTCAAGTAAACATTGGCATTAGCTCAGTCGTGTTTGTTAGTGTGAGATCTTATCTACAAAAGTGGCCAAATTAAGGAATAGGTCATAAGTGATTAGGGAGAATCCATGATCAAAGGACAGTCAAGATGACGACTTCACAGACTAATTTTCCCTCACTTGATTCTAAGAAGGACGATAAATATAGAGTCAAGTAGAACATTACCCCTCGCATGGCCTGAGAATTGAATTATGGATCAATTTCCAGGTAAATCGACCAAACTATCCATTTCAAGCCGGTTAATTGCTACCAAATCCGTCTGAAAGTGAAAGGTTCAGACAGAAAGCACTAAGCATTTATGGATCATCGACGCAATAAAGCAGCATGTGGCCGACACCCTCATTTATCATGTTGCAGAAAAGAAATGCAGGAGCACTTTCAGATCAACTCGGATTCCAGAAGGACGAAAAATATAGAGTCAGTTCGTCAGTCAGTTAGTCAGCCTCATTTTACAGGAACCTCTCCTTTGAGTTAGCCTCGGCCGCTGGAACATCAGAATTGACAACGCAGACCTCTACCGATAAGGGAAACAATGATTTACTTGGGCTGCAGAGCCCACAGTTCTTAACATATGGAGTCAAGTTGTGATTGGTCTAGTTCAGACTTTTATTGCGCTGGAAAAAATCTCTCCAAAGAGACTGGCTGACTCTGAATGTACTTATACAAATACTTATAGAGGAAGGTAAAATATTTACTGAAATGTATAAAAAGACAGATAGTTTTGGCTTTCTCGTCAAACGTCTCACACATTACACTACTAACGTTTCCAGAGGTATTAAATTTAGTACCATATACTCAAAAATTTTGAGGATTGCTAGAACTTGTACATATAAAAATGATTTTCTAGATAGATTAAAGTATAGAGGATATCGAACATGTCAAATGGGTCACAGTAAGGATAATTTTATTACAGGCCTTATAAAATGCTTAGCTAGAAGTAAGTTTATATTCTATAAGTACGTCTTAAGATATCATGTTAAGTTAATAACACAATAAATTAAAATACACTGAAATTACAAAAAAATGCAGTCTAGTGCTTTTCTTATTACAACCTCCTTTTTGTCTTACACCCCNTTATATTCCTTATGCATTCTTCAATTTCAACTTATTATATACCAGGCGGCTACGCACACTATTGCGTGCGCTGGGAGCTCTAGCCATGAAGAACGGAGTACATGAGCTTTTGATTTTCATTATAGACCTTTATCATCTGAGTCTCTTCCTTGACACTTCTGTAGCAGCCATCACTTTTTTTGGAATGTGAAATGGGGCTGTGTGTGACCATGAAGAGTACTCCGATGTATCCGAATCAAATACCTCAGCAGTTCATGTAGTCGAAGAAACTCTGTGTAGTTCGGGCTGTGTGTGGGCATGAACACTAACTTTGAAAGGACAGTCCCTTCGGGTAGTTGTGGGATTTACACGTCTTTACGGAGTATGCACCTGTGTGGCCAGGGTTATTGTAGACTTTGTTTTATGAGGTCTGAGTTAATGTAGTACATTTGCTCTTGTGTCGAAAGGACTACTGTGTTTGGAACCATGGATGCTAACTTTTAGAAAATTTTTAGCCTAATTTTTGAAAGAGCTTAGCGGTATCCACTAGTTGTAGACCTGTTTGGTCAGGGTTAGCAAGAAGGACAGCTGTATAAATTCTTGATCTGAGCTCCGTCCACTTTGGTGCCAACCCCGCCCACTTCTGGGATTTGACCACATTTGTTCTTTAACACCTTAACGCCTTTTTGCCGCATCCCAGAACGTTTTTGAACAGAGTTATGAATTTTCGACCTAGGCTCCGCCCTCTTTGGTGCCAATCCCGCCCAATCCGGGGATTTGGCCACATTTGTTCCCTTACCTCTAATCATTTTTCCCGCATTCTAGAACGTTTCCAGGCAAAGTTGCATTCATTTTTGAAAAGTGGCTTTCATCTCAACGCACGCCCCGCCCATCGTGGGCGGGACTTCGCTAAGCTTACGCGTACCCAGCACGCATAAGGCCCTGCTCATTCTTTTTATTTTTTCCCTGGCCTCTTTGCCCTAATTGAGTCGAGTTATGAGTATATCTGAAAAGTACCGCCCATTTCGATAAATCTCCGCCCACAGCACGCAGGTCTTCTCCGTCTTCTTTTTTGCCCAATCCTCACCTTTGCTCATTTTTTTTCCGATGTCTGGACTTTCTTGAGGCCAAAATAAGATGTTTAGCTCTTGGCACCGCCCATTCCGGCACTTGCCCCCCTCTCCGTGGGCGGAGCTCCGCAGAGCTAGTATGTTCTCTATTAATCCTGTCTCAGGCCCCACCCATCCCAAACTTGTCCCGACCTCTAGAGGTGTTTTCTCAAGAAAAACCGGATCGCGTGACAGACAGACAAACATACAAGCAAACAGACACACCAAACTTGTGGATTATATATAAGTAGATAACGAGTTATATTCTTTTGCTCTCCCTTACCCTACTGATGAACACGAAGGGAGATTATTGTCTAGTTTGACTTCCGTCTAGGGCAAGTGCGAAGCGGAAGTTGAACTACTTCTTTGAATCATCCCCCCTGATTCAATAAATTTGTTTTAATGTCGACATATATAGAACTTTATTAGTGGTGGGAGATATGAAAAAGAATGCGATGGGAAATCATGGAAAACTGTTGATTGAGCAGGCCCTGTAGTTGGATGGCAGATCGCGTTTTCTCCCATGCATTAGCACAGAACCTGTCACCCGCCTTACTCTTTCCAGAGAACACTCAGGGTTTTTCGGGAGTACGTTGAAAGGAGCTTGGGTCAGTGATATTCATTAGCATGAGCGATATTCCGTAAACCATCATTCCCCAAATTTCACAAAAATTTCGTTGTAATGCTTTTAGGTGCATTACTAACGCATGCCCGCATAACATAATGTCGGTCGGTGGACATCATAGAGGCTCTTGTCGAAGATGGATAGGGGGTTCACTAGTCTAAGGTCAATTAAGGAGATAACCTTATATTTTATGCACATACATTGGGTAGTTCTAACACATAACAATCTTATAGAAATTTTTGAAAATTCCACAAAGGCTGGCCTATGACAACTTTTAGTAGATTCTTTCCGAAAGGCCTAATACCAACCTGCAAATAGGGAGCGGCTCCGTACGAATCCTTCACTGCTCCCATGCCGAATTTTATCTTTTCTCCATTGTAGTACAGTCGTCGGTCGATATTCTTCGAGAATCCAGGAAGTTGTTCATAGCAAAATACTAGACATGCAGTAGACAAGCACAATAATTGTTGCAGGACCATGCAAGATAACCGAAAATGGCCTGAAATTGTAGTTGTTGCTGAATTGCGCTGCTAATGAATCAATTGAGTTGATACATATATTGTAGAGCAATCGTTATAAGCCGCTAAGAAAAAGTACGAATTTGCCTTTGAGACGTACGATTCGGGATTCTGTTTTGAAGCGGGGCATGAGTATCAAAGTTTTGCATTGATCGTTTCAGCGTTGTGCAAATGAAAGTTATGGTCGAAGTGTATTCGAAAGCCGGGAACATAATTCCATCAAACTGGCATGGCTCCTCTCATCCATCATCAGAATACATCTGCTGGTTGAGTTCGTTTTTCACCGAGAATGTACTTCAGAGAAGAGTGGATCTCCTTGTTAGGNGCGTATCCTGATCACTTTGAAGTTTTCATTCTGCCTCGAGTTATTGTGGCCTCGCAGTTAGCTGTTCCTAGCACTCCCTCGTCATTATTCCTAGAAATTAACAGACTATCCAAATACCTCTTGAGTCGGGTTGGGATTTGCCTAGAAATGCCTAGAATTTGCCTAGGAATGATTGATGTGAATCTCTCTTGAAAACACAAACGTGAAGAGAAGAACTATTAATATATTCGATGCGCGGTACGTCGGACAAGCCTATCAATTCTGTCCAGTCTGGGAAACCTATTAGAAGTCATTCAATTCCATTTAATGAAAAAGATTCGAAATGAAAATCTGATGGGAGTTTCAGTGAAGCCCAACGTATTTGTGCACATCAACGAATATAAGTTGAGGACAGGTATCATAGTATTTCGTGTCAGGAAAAGAAACAAGCTCAGTAAGAATAGGTTGATTGCAGCGAAATGCGATCGGAGATCATGTCTTCTGGAAACGACCCGATTTCGATGTGATATCTCGCTCTTGAGTGATGAAACACATGGAAACTATGACCCAATTGGACCGTCTCAGCGGAGGGGCAGACTCGAATAATTATACTTACGCTTTCAAAAAGCTACCTTTTTTGCGAAAATCCCACTTATCACCGTATGTTTCAAAAAATTCCACACTCGTATGTGAACAAATCATTGTTTTCTATTTTGTTTATTCTGTGTCATTTTCAGAGAATCGTACTCTTATCAATATTCATCAAACTTATCCATCCAGAAAATAGCTCAATCTCAATAGTACGTCAATACATAGTGCCTTCACTGTCAGACCAGTGAGAAGCAGAAGATTCCGGTGAAAAGCGAAATGGAGAGGCCATCGATTTTAGGTTCTTGCTAAAAATCTTTGTACAACCTAACTCATTCAGAAGGTTAAGCAGGCACCACCTTTTTCTGATACCACCATGAGAGATATCTGGGAAGCTTGCAACTGTCTCCTTGTAGTGAAGAGTGCCTAAAGGATGACTATCGTAGCTTAATCGTTTCGTGACGGGTTGGGTACGATTCCTCTCTAATAGTTCTGACCAAAACCGTTGCTTCTCTCCCTTTATCACCCAGATGCATAATTTCGCACGTTTGAACGCCAGCCGGTACTTGCCTGCAGCCCTTTCCTTTTTCTGTCACATGAACTCGGGAATTTGAAGAACGTAGTGACTTGCAAAGTCCCTTTTTTCCTAGCAGTATGGCAAAACGCTCGAGTCGGTAACTACTGGTGGCGATTTAGGGGCTTTGTTTCTCGGATTTGGCGGCCCTCTCATTAAGGGTAGTGACAAAAGTCACCTACCTTTTGAACTGCACAGTATATTCGGACCTTATCTACGCTTTGCGGAATACGACATAAAACATGCAATATACTTGATGGACAATCGGTAGGATATTATCCTACTACGAGTCGAGTCGCCCGGCTTACGCCGGGCCTCATTTCTTACATTATCAAGTAGTTAGAAAATGTAGTTAGANGGGGGGGGGGGGGGGGCGTCGCCTTTATCCAACACTGAGGGTTAGAGTGCAGTGGATGGTGGCCGATCTGACCTATACTCGGAAACGGTTCAGGCAAAAGAATATGGTTTCAAGCTAAGCCTCAGGAGAGGAGGAGCGGCGGGGTGGGGTTGAGATGATTACCTCCTGCAAAAGGCTGGGATGGGGTATGAGTCAAACCTTCCATTGACTCACCCACTTCGATACCACTTTCCTCCCGAAGCTCACATCAAAAACTGTAAGTTCTTGGCTATGAAACGTTAGTGAGTACAATTGTGGGCTGACCTCCTCATGTTGAAATTATGTTGAAAAAAAGCGGAGGTCTCCCAACTATATTATCATCCCCGATTTTTGTAAAGGCATACATAGCACGTTGCCGGTACAGATCGAAATCGCAGTTTTGAAGTACCCACTTCTTTCCACATTACTCACTTCACTCCGCGAAACTCACTCTACTCCATCAACCTACCCACCAAGTCACTGCTTTCTGTATAAGATGGAAGCGTAGAATAGAGCTAAGTTTTCTATATCTTTACCTTGTCGTAATCATAACTTTAGCGGACGGACAGAACGACAAACCGACACGCCGATAAAACGACACACCAAGTTCCTGCTTCAATAAGAGAGATGACATGCAATTTGCAGAGTAGCGTCTCAACTTGGAATGGTTACGCCCTAAATGGAGAAAAGGTCTTCTTTTACCCTTCGGTCTTCTTTTTACCTCCCACTCTTGAGCTATCGGACAGTACCTTCTCTAATGTTTTGAGCTCACACTTGAAATCGCAGATATTATATAATAGACGTGTCTGATCAGCAAAACATTTAATATTAGTTAACGACCGGCAAAGAAAAGAAGGAATTTGTAGTGACATTGTATGCAACATGAGTAGATGCAATGAAAACGGAACTGATTTTAGAACATTGCCGCATGCCTATCAAGACACAGCGTTGAACATATCACATATTCAATGGCTTCCAATGGCTCCAATGGTGATGCTAGTAGCCATGCAAGATGGAGGTGTGAGCTATAAGTGCGATGAGGTCCGTAGAGGACAATTCTCGTCTCCCGTAAATTTGATACACAGGCCGACTGTTACAACCTTTCAAATCATAACTGCAAAGGGTTTGACAATAACAACTCCCTTCTCAATTTGTCACTATACGAAACCTTAAAAGGAAACAAAACAAAATAAGTAGCAAGATTCCTTAGATTATAATTCGCATGCGCAACAAGAATGACACAGTATATTGTACCAACTACAAACATTCGTGTAGTAAAACAAGAAAACAATCCTTGAACATAGGTTCCAGCAGTCACATTTCTTGCACATAGCTCGCCGGTAATAGACCAACCTTCAATATGCANACAACTCCCTTCTCAATTTGTCACTATACGAAACCTTAAAAGGAAACAAAACAAAATATGTAGCAAGATTTCTCAGATTATAATTCGCATGCATGACAAGAATGAGACAGTATATTGTACCAACTGCAAACATTTGTGTAGTTAAACAAGAAAACAATCCTTGAACATAGGTTCCAGCAGTCACATTTCTTGCACATAGCTCGCCGGTAATAGACCAACCTTCAATATGCACGTTGAGAAAATATTATCAAAAATGGAAAATTTCTTCTGCATAACGGATCTCTTTCACTAGAGTCCTCTCTCACTGAAAAAGTTTTGAATGGTTGGTGGGCGAACCTATGCAGTGCGAATAGAGGAACAATGTATACGCCTCTGGCGAAACTGCAGCTGCTTTGGCTGCTTATGGTTGCTACTAACGCATAAGTTCAACTCAGGCAGAGGAGAAGCCATGGTTTCGCTAGGGTTTATACTAAGTGTGCTATTTGCGAAAACTTGTTTGCGTTGGTTCGACGAGAAACACTGCGGTTGTTAGTTGTTTGGGTTGAGTCGTTATCTTAAAAGTATTCTTCCCCAACGGGAATCATACACCTTCATCACATTCACCGTCATCCACGCGAATGTGTCGAATATGCTGGTTTGATCCTACTGGGCATCACACAATTATTCATCGATCTGAAGACATATTGAATTTCGGGAGGGAGAACTGAAGGGACTACATATTTGTGTTGCTTGAGATGGTAGATAGGCGGCCAGGCGTGACTGTATAAGAGATTAGACAATCAGAGTGGAAGTCGCAGATAATTCTCCATTGTCCTCCACGGTGGAGTAGGGGTTTGGCAGAACGACGAATGGAGGCATGTTGGTGTTGTAATTGACGAAGCTCCGTCGGGCATTGCGAATACCCTTCCGGCCTAGGCGACTTCGTCCGTCTGTTGTTCTCGCTTTCAGATTTTTCTTTACCGCTTTTCTGCATAGGTTTTTTTGAATCTTCTCAAAAGTTCGTAAGGCAAGCGAGGTGTTCCTTGTTGATGACGGTCTCAGAGCTTTGTATCTTGAGCTTGGCAGCTCTCTTCCTCTCCACGCGTTGAAAAACAGAATTTAGCGTGGAGGAGATGATAGTCAGATCAGATGTGAAACGTCGGAGCAACAGCGACTTCAGTCAGGCAAAATTTTCGATTGAAGATGATGTGATCTCTTTCATTAGGGGCATGTATTTGATCATGGGAAACTGCAGTTTTCCACGGCTAAGGTTGGTCGACCTGATTAACTCGGACAGTGTTTCACCCTCCCCATTTCATTCCGTTCCACCGACTTTCGCATTAGAATCACCAGTGATGACCTTGAAGAATGCGTGGTCTTTTCTGAAGATCATTCTCAAGTCTCCGTGAAACGGTTCCAGCTCCTCCTCTTCGTATCTCGACGGTAGTGCGTAGGCAACGAATATTGTTCGAGTTGGGATTAAGCAACATTTTTTTCAATCGCATACGTTCGCATACTTTGTCAAACCTTCCTGCGAATCGATGCTCATGGAGGACACCTACGCCGACGACGATTGTGGTGTCGCATATTTCGAGGAACAATTCTTCTGCAGTTTCAAAAACGGCGGTGCAGCGGGCGATGCCTTCCATATCGATCAGTCCGATAACGCTGTACTTGATCACTCTGGCTTGCATCATCGAATCTTCGATACGCGATTCCCATGCAAGCGTTTGTGCGTTGGAATTACAGACGTCATCTGTGTCTTCCTTTTTTTCGGCAGCCTGTCTTGGTCATGAAATTTTAGCAGAGTTTCCAATTTGTTCTACCCGACGCTGACGCTTTTGGGACTCCCTAAGGTTTAGAGAAATGAGGCCCATTCATATTAGTGTTTTTGGCTCATGATTATCCACTAGTAGCTTGCCAGGCTCTTACGATAAGCTGGGTTGACTAAGGTAGCAAGCCTAGTTACCCTTAAGTGGACAATGGACTTAGATTTTGGAAGCGGCGCCGTGTCGCGTCCCAGTAACTCGAATGTGAGCTTTTGGCTTAGCCTATGTGCAGCATGTCAACCGCCCCGCAGACTCTCCAAACAGGTATGCATGGACACACCTGAAAGATTACTGAAGGTATATCGTTCCAGCACATCAGAAATAAGTATTCTAACCCTTCCCTCCACCTGCGTCCCTGGACAAATACAAATATGTACCTGCAAGAAACAGAAGGTATATCGATACAGCACAGTGGCAACGAGGATTTCATCCCTTCCCTCCATCTGCGTCTCTGGACAAATTCCGGTGACTGTCCGGCCCGCGAATCAGCCCCGGGTGAGCCTATTTGGTTTCACGTCTAATTACTTCGCACCTTCCTCGCCCATCCACTCA
>UZAF01017245.1:17854-34740 GCA_900617895.1 Haemonchus placei | reverse complement strand
ATGTAATAAATAATAATAAAGGGTGGAAATAATTCCAGATGGAAGTCGAGTGTGTGGCTCACTCCAAAATTGGGCAATTTGTCCTCCTAAACTTCTTATGCCTTTTCCTGTGATATCGCATTAATCAGTGAGGTATTTTCCGAGATAAAGCAAAGGGAGCTTAGAATGTGGGCAGTGTGAGAACATGCCTTCCAGTGGGGATGGGAAAGGAAAAACCCATGACACAAATGAGGAGGGTCATCGGGACTGTTCGGATCCTCAATTGACATAAATAATTCTGAGGGCAACGACCTTATGTACCGTTCTTTCTCTGTTTTTGCAACAACCTCACAAACGAATATCTCAGGTTTCCATAGGAACGACTACGAATTCAAGACCAATTATCCACCTTCCATTTTTTCACACTTTTTCAATACCACCCACGTCATACTCCCATACATGGGCGTGCCTATCGACTAACATCCGCTGGCGGTGCAATTTCAACTGGACAAAACTTTTACAACCTTGCAGTTTATTTTTCTTTTCTCCTACAAATCCAACATAAAACTTTGTCCTATTAATGACCAATTACAAAAATCCCTGGTTCAGTAATCCAGCCTGGGAACCTCCATAGCACCCCTGGCCAATGCACGACACATCTCCTCGCTGCTAAAGGGCGTCTTACCCACTGCCTTCTGTTGTCACGGGATTTCTAGAGTGCCCTTTGGCCCTTTGGTCTTACTGTAGACGATTAAATTCCAAACATCAGATAAATGAAGTTTCCCCATCAGCCAATCTACATGGTATTGTTTCCCTATACGCTCTTAACTACCCTTGAGTACCGTAATCTGAAGATGGTTACTGTAGAAACGCATTATTTAACTTTCAACCGATTCGGCCCTATTTTCAAGTAATTAAGTATTTTTTAAAAACTTATATCCATGGACTGTCGACTAGGGACCAATCCAATGACTTTTACGAAAGTTTACGACGATAGGTCCTGTCGTGCCTTCCCAGAGTATGACCCGGCCCTATCGGCAAAAGCTCCCTCACCTTCTCATCGAACAAATCGATTTTATATAATATTTTCGCGTCTTCCACTAATTATATAAGTTCTATGAAGTAAACATACATTGAAACTAGCCCTATTATCAAAATCGCCCTCCTAGACGGTGCCGAACCCATTCACTTGGAGCGCCCCCTCACCCCCGTTCCCATTTAAACCATTACGGCCCTATCTATCGAAGTTTGAACGATAAAACTATTACTTGTTATCAATGTAGAGTTTTCGGCTAGAAGTACGATGATACAGTAATCCTTAAACGAAGTTTCAGCACGGGGATCCGTAATTTCCTCGAGATGTAGGCAGGAAAAGAAATTGGATCCGTACTGAACTTCCGTCCTCCGTTCGTATCCGCGATTTCGGCTTCAAATTACTCAAAGGGCAGAAGTACACTACATTCAGCTCGAGACGCAGAGTAGTCCTTACTTCCTCCTTCTTTCCCTGATTGTCCGCCGGTAGCACTCGGCCTTTTTTAAAATCTGACGACAATCCGCGGTACGCGGCATGCTTCTTAATGACCGCGCACCGTTTGCGCCGTTCGGTTCCACCCCCACCTCGGAGAATTTCATTACAATCCCCGGATCATCTGCAATGCCGTTGGTGACTCAGAACGGCTTCGTTTTTTCCCCGGTTGGGGTGCCGCATTTTCTCTCGCCCGTTCGTTTGCTTCAATTTCAGTTGCAATTTTAAGTCGTTACCAGTATCCAGGAAGGTTTAAACCGATTTATTTCCGTCACGGAGGAACATTATTGTTGCCAAGCTACCTCGACATCTCATTTTTCGTCGATAGCTTTGTTTGTTATAGTGTTGCCAGGGAATCGCTACCAAATTCATTTTGGAGAAGCTGGATAGAATTTCCTTGAGGTTTTGGTGTGCTCCTAGAGGCTCAACATATCCGTCACTAAAGAAGATAGCGTTTTTTGTATATCCTAAGCTAATTAGGTTGTAAAAGAAGTTCTTAAAAGGAAATCTTCGGCAAGAGCACAATTATCTTGAATTCTTTTTCTTTGTATAGAACTTTACTGTTAAAATGGGTTTGCCTTTGTAAGGAGAAAGACTCGCTGACATTGTCAGACTGGCCCTATCCTTTTTGAATATCCCAGGTGCTTATTCTGGTTTTTTGTTGGTGAACCTTAAGTTTTTCATCTGTTTATCGTGATGTTCTCCAATATTTGTGTAAATGAGTGTAAAGTTGCCCTTATAAAGCCAGTTTTTCAAGTTTTTAGCGAGTTGCCAGTTCACTGTTACTTTGTCAATTCATTTTGGGAACCTATTAGTTACAAGTCATTATACATTCATTAGGGTTCGAACATGAAGCATGGCGTGAAGATGTTTCCCCTGTTTTCCGGACGTTTAGGGAAGGCTCGGGGTAGTTTGAGAATAGCCCGGAATAAAATAGGCTGGACCCCAATTTCGTGATAAAAAATGTCTTGCCTAGGGATAACCTCAGTAAAGAATGACCACAGAACAATATTCTTTCTATGAAGAACAACTGAACAGCTGTTAAGGTCGAGAGAGAGGGAGTCACATATCATATGGGACGGATGTGAAGTCGATATGCTCGGGGATCAGCCGTTAGGATTGAGTGTTTTGACAAATTGCCAGTGTTCCGCTGGATAACATTCACATTTCATATTCTGCTAGGATCAGCGAAAACAAAAATCCCGTTTTCATTCGCTTAAATCTCCTTTACACTGTCCCATACGTTTTGTCTTGTCATTTGGAAGATTTTCACTTATCCGTTGTTCTTGAAACTTTTTAAAAAGATTAGCAATAGCCATTTCTCATTTGAGCCCTTGAGAGACGGTCTAAATGGATTTCTCAAAATTGAAAAGGTTCGTTATAATGTTCCACTGAGGCCAGGCTCCTCATTAGCCCAGTGTAAAGCCTTTCTTCTTCTGTTTAATGGAGGATAGAAACGATGGCTTAATGGGCAATAATGGGTGAAGATCTTTCGCCAACTCCGATAATTTGGTTTTTGGCTCACGTCGTTCCTTCGCTTCAAGCCATCAGCTTTTAGTTTTCATTTCTGATGCGTTGCCTGCCATTTTTCTCGCCGATTTCGACTGAAAGTATGGGCAACTTGGAAATTTCAATATGCAGATTTGCTAAGAATGCTTTCTCATACACTTTGTGGACGAGCTCCGTACAGATATGAACCATAAAATCCCAGCCATAAAGGTCTTGACGTTATGAACTGTGACAGAACATTATCATGAAAGCCTCTGCATTTCTTTTTCATCGACCCTCAATGGATTGCTCTGACTATGTTATTTGTGAACCCTCATGCCTGACTCATTTACTTTCAAGGTTTAGAGACAGCTATACTTTTTGTTCCTTAGCTAGCTTTCTGAAGGGATTCCGTTTCAGATTCATTAAATTGATGGATACTGAGGCCACTTACCGTTAGTGGCATTTCGCGAAATTATGGACAAAAGTGGTGTAGTTCCCATGCGACTTTTCGCAAATTGGGAAATGGACCGTGCAAGTTCCAGTGTTGTACAGAGGTTTGTCATTTTAATGATTCACCCTTGCTCTTTGATGAATATTGATGTATTGCAACTCATTACGATTTCTTAAGTGTCCACTAACATGACCACTCTGCTGAGGTCATGGGTTTTTAGTTCCTTCGTTGTTCCTACTATCTTTCCTCCTTTTATAATTCTTCTCTTCTATAGTTTTCTGGGCTCATACTCGGAGCATTAAAGTGCCTCAGCTAGTTCTCCTATTTATCCTCCAGCGGTACAACTTAATTCGCGTTATAGCTGACCCCGAACCCCTACTCCCAGAAACTTTATCTGGATCCTCTACAAAGGCTACAGTTGATCCCTTCAGGAGAATTTTCAGTATTGATCGTTCACTTTTTCTTCCACTTAATTTTAATTATTTTTCAGAGTGTGTTTTTTGAGTTTAAATCGTATCGTCCTACATTCTTTGCCGACTCAGGCGCAATCTATAGTCATCACAGCTAAGCTTGAGGTAAACCAGTCATGATTATTAGAAAGGAAATGCTCTGTTTGCTTATTTTGTCGTTCTTCATGCCCATTGCTTCATTTCAGGGCAATAAGAGGAGCTTACGTAGCAATGATATCGGAGTGATTCCACAGCATGGGCGAATCGATTTGGATCTCGATATATCCTTCACAATCCAGGTAGGGTTGTTGAAGTCTCAATCCTCGCCAACTATTAGGCAATTGTACAGCTAATTATAACATTTCAGTATCCCCATTTTGTTAAACGGAAAGGGAATAGCCTACAGATTCTTATCCAGAGAAGAAGGAAATTCAAAAGCCGGCCGTTCCCATCATCTTTCAAGGTCAGTCGAATGACTTAACAATTTGAGCTGAAAAGTAATACCGATTTGGTGATCACCTCCTTTTTTGGAACTTTTCTTAATATTCGTGGATGCCGAAACGGAACTCAGTGAACTGATTGATGCGTCGCTTTGGTGATTTATGATTCTTATTTTTCTTCGAAGGATGCGTCCTTTCCTTTCATATGCATCTAACGAAATATCTTTGAGTGGTTACAACAGTTTTGTGAATTGCCTTGCAACTTCTTTAGATATCTGATAAGAAGTATTTTCCAGCAGTGATCTTCCAGCAGTATACTTGATAGTGCATGATCAAAAATAGCTACCGATATCATGTTTTCGGTTTTAGGAGAAAAACAGGATCAAAAGGGTGTCTGGTTCAAGTGATGTCACATTCTGCATATATGAATATTTTAATGACATTTAAAACCCCTTCCAAAACTTGCTTTCCAGACCATCGCAGTGGGAATGGTGAATTTAACTCAGCTACTGCAACATGGAGGATTACGAGAAATACCGCTATGGTCATCGGATAATAATGACAAACAATCTTCAACCGGTTCGTTCACTTTCTTCATTGCAGTTTAGAATCCTTTAGTTCTTCGGGCATCTAAAGTTTCATTGCTTTTTGATTAATACACTTGAGTCTGTTGAACATTTTGCATTATTTTCATTTTTGAAATGAAATATGTTTAATTGATGTGAAATTGCTTTATTCTAATATAGCTTTTTCCGTTTTTTTGTTGTCCAGATCTTTTGCGTTTTGTGCCAACCAACACTTAACATTCTAAACAGAACTTTTTGCAAGTAATCCATGTAAAACTTTTATTTGTGTTTCTGAGCTTCTGACAAACTGTTCTGAGCAAAAGGTGTTTATAAAAGACTTCTCATCCTCTTCAACACGGCGCGTTCACAGAACAGATACGCTCTGTACCACTCTGGCTTTGACAGCTCTTGGTCTATTTGGTTCCTTGCGGCTTTACGCTATTCTACTTCCAATCGAACTTTGTCTATCTATTTTTTTTAACCAATCTTTTAGAACCACTTTTTGAATTTACCAGCAAGTTTTTGTGGTATCACGACACATCTTCTTTTTGAGTGTTTTTTTTTGGTATTTGCACCTTGCATTTCAGTTAAAACTACAGTCATTTAGTGCAAAGTGTGGGTCGACTCTACCTGGTCACTTGCCAGTCTCAACCTCTGGAAATCGACTTGGAGCGCGACAGGATCAGCAAGAAGCATGGTGCACTAGAAGGAGACCTCAGCGAAGTAAGTAATCCGCTTCGAAGTAAATGAATGTGCATTCCTGAAGTTGTTGACTGTTCTGATTAAAATTTTCGTGGAATGTTTAGGAGGATTCCGACAGTGATTACGAGGACGCACCTGTTGACAGTGACGTCAATGAACCTAGTAGCGCTAGGAGTGCCGGGAGGTACTATTTTGATGAAGTTGTTTACCACATTTTTACTTCAAGGATGGATGTGTTTTGCTCAAATGTTTTACGCCATGAAAACAAAATATAATTTCAACGAGAAAAGGCCGAGTGTCGAATTTCTTCTTTTAAGGATATTTGAATTTGTATTTCATTTTAAGCTGTAAATTTATTTTGCATCCGGGTCATCATTTTGCATCCTTTTGTTCATGGTGCGTTTCTGCCATTTGAGAAAGTTCCTTCGGGGGTTTTTACCGAGTTCAAATGGATTGTAGATAAATAAGGCTGAGCGACTTAAATTCTCAAAAACGGGAATATCGTAAGGTAAACAGATACAAAAAGAATGTGTTTGTATAGAATCGTGATGTTTCGCCTGCTTGGCAAAGTTTCGCAAGTTTGGGATCATTCATGAGTAATGATTCATGGTTTCCCCTCCAGATTTATCACAGTCGTTCTGGTTATGCGACATTTCGACTCTGACTTTCGAAAATCATGTCGAACTGGTTTTGAATGGCTCTGTTGTTGAATAGTGCTATCAAATATTGTTTTTCGTTTGATGCGATGGAAAGTAATGCGTAGCGGTTGAGGTCCCATTATGTAGGTAGAGTAGATGTTCTTCAATCAACTTCCTTTCCCCTGGATTAGATAGACGGAGAAAAGGGCTGTTTAGCAGGAACGTGTTGGATTGATATTCCCTGTAGCACACTAAATTCAATTTAACGATAACAGCTTCTGTTACCTTTAATTGATAACTAGTTTTTTCTCGTGCTTCTTTTCTCTGTCCTCCCTTCTGGCTACGGTCTTCTTACCTAGCCTAATATTTTCATGTTACATTCGATTGAACGTATATCACTGAAAACTTGGTAGGTAGGATATGCTTTTACATTCTGAACTCCTTTTCTCTTTTTTTTTCGAGCTAGAATTTTGTAGTCAATCCATTGATAATCTGATGAAATCCCACTTCACGTGGGTAGATTGCGAGTGGGCATCATTGCGGTGTCCATTGGGTCTGTTAGAATCATGTCTTTGGCATTTTCTTCAAATCGTAGTGAATCGACCATGTTACAGTTCACCGATTTCAATTGTTTTAGGGGCCATACTGTTCAAATGAATCACAAGGCGTCCCGTGCAAGCCGTAAGAATAATATCAGGCAGAGATTCGTCACCCTATTGAAGAAATTCAAAGTGCCAGATGAAGAGGTGAGCGATGACCCCATTATTTCAAAAACTTAGTCGACATCGAAGTTTTTTTNTTTTTTTGCGGAAATATAACTAAAACCTTGCGCACCGCAAATGTTTTGATTGCAAGTGTATATGTCCTTTGTTTCAGAAGTTATTAACCCTTTGTTATCATTATCTGTAGAAAGCAATGATTAAGGGTCTTCCATCAAGATCAGACTCAGCTGCAATGGTGCCGACAGAGAAGGAACTGCAAGATCTGTTTGAGGAATTGGAAAACATGAGTGATTCAGGTACCATTTATTTTTTTCTCAGGCTGCTGACTCACTGAGCAAGCATTTGTTTTTTTGCAATGGAAAGTCTCATTCAAAGCTTTTTCATCTTCATAAGTGAGGGACCGATTCGCCTATATTTTCTTTCTTTCTTTTTCTCCTTGCTCAGGTTTCTTTTAGGTTTTTCTTTTAGGTTTCTCTTGAACCATCAGAGAATCCGCTGCCGTTCTTGTACTCACATTTTAAAGCAAGTAAACATGATATTTGGGATCCAATCCGATTTTCAAGAATTTCACTTGTTATTTATAATGTTTTTCATTTTTTTTTGTAGCTCTCAGTCTATATTAGTAAAATAAGGAGGCACAGTGATGTCGGAACCTTATTACTTGTGTCATGAGCAAAAGATGTTTTCCTTTCGTCCGTTATGTTTATTTTTTGTTAGCTTGAACCGAAAACCAGCTACAAGACGATCCAATCCTGAATTTTGGTCGGCATATTGCCAGTGTTGAGGTGTTGTAACCTACCGTTTGTATTCACTTTCAGGACCGGAAATGGCAGCGGATGATATATCCATAGGTAGCAATCCACGACCTGGTCTTCGTCCATACTTCACGCGATCAAAAGAAGTACTTCCGGCTATCTACGACCGAGTGAGTAATCATTCCGCCTTTCCTTAAATCTCCATTCAAATTGATCTCACCTATAATCAGTTTATGGTTCGTATAGTACTTATTATACTATTTTTATGATAGTAACAAAAGGGATCACACATAGTTTGAGGAGTAATAGAAATCAGTCCAATGTGTTGTAGGTCAGGTGCTATACGTCAGGTTAATCAGTCAAACCATGGACATTTAAATAAAGGGTCGACCCGCGACTTAAGATTGAAGTGGTTCATTGGCAAGTGGCGCACTATCATGTCCGCACAGTTCAGTGATGCATCCGGTAACGGTACTCGCTTAGACTAACCAAGCCCTCCATCCTTCTGAGATTAGTTATCTGGTAAGAGGCTCATCTAGGGGGATAGCAGCACTGACTCATACTTAGGTTTCTGAATGGAAGTCCCACACTGGGGCGCTCCTAAAAACAGCCATGGTCAACGATGAAAGGTTCTATTCTTCATCAAATTATCTCATAACTTCTAACTTGATTCTCTTTTAAGGACGCTGAAAACGCTTCCGAGAGTGAAGTGGAGGCAGAAGACTGGTCATCGGAAACAGAAAGGGAACGCGAGAAGGAAGAAATTCGGGCTGCTCTGGCTCACTCTCACGAAATATCGAAAGATTCAGTTACTTCTCCACTTGCTGGATTTGGCGAACAAGCGCACATACACAGTAGTGTTCCTACAGTGAGTTTAGCTAGTTGCAAACAACACACTTCCATATTTCCTTTTAAACCCTCGTTTTTTGAAGATACAGACTCGAGTTGGATTTACTAACAGTACTCCGTTGGCGGCAAGCACTTCTCTTGGTGGAATTTCCCATTCATTGACAGCTGGCTCAATTGCAAAGAAATTAACCAGTATAAATTCTGCAGACAAGGGGCTCTCTGTTTCCGATCAGGTAAGCTTTTAGCTCATGTTTAGATTTGGATCTGAAAGGGGAAGCAGTTGGACTACCTTCAGCTGTCGTCATTGCTGTCAGCCTATCCAGCAAAATCGGCTAGCTGCTGGCTTTGTTCGTTTTCCGACCTACCTCATCTGTCTTCAATTGCCGTACCAACGGTGAACTGCTCTTCCGCAAGTGTAGTGAAACAGGCGATGAGTCAGATTGTAAATACAATTCAAAACTTGTGAGTTTCTTTTAAATAGCACGATAAAGCTTTTGTTAGGATTGTGTTTTTTAGCTGTAACTCCAACTCATCTAACCCTCCAATAACATGGATAGGAGTCATAGGAGGGGATAGGCTTGTTGGGCAGGTTAGTTGAAGCTTAGAATCGAGTGTAGTATTGACTGGAAGTTAGTTAAAAGTTTATGGCTTACTTTCTAGATTTTGCGGGCTTATGTGGAATGTCTTCATCACAAATCCTCCAGCCATTGGCTACATTATCTTCGATTTGCAATCATACCTGCTCCTCACTCTTTGGTAGCAAAGCTACTTGAAGGTACATTCATCTTTTAGTCATGGGCTTCATTTTTTTGGTTTTCAAACGCTTCCAATCGTTTTCTGCTAGTGCTATTGTGGCCTTCTATTTCTTGCAGCATAATATTTTAGGGCATGATGCGGTACTAGACCAGCTATGTCGAGATATGTGGGAACGTTGGACTGAGCTAAGCCCTGTTGAAAAGCTCGCGAACACCGAGAAGATGAACGCATGGTTGACGGCTGGTGGAGGAGCATGTCTGAATCTTCCTATCGGAGAGGCACTTCTGCAATTGGTCGAAAGAGGACAGGATGTAAGTTGACCCGTTCATTTCCTAAGTGTCCAATTACGTTTCATTCTGACATTACATTCGTATTACTATCTTTTTCCTTTCTTTAGAATCTAAATTGTCAATCCCGTGGATTTGCTTTTTTGCGATATTTGATAGAAAGTTTTATAGGCGGATGCGTGCCGTGTCTTTGTGCCTTTTCTTGCCGAAGTTCGAGTAGGGCAGAGTTCTGAAGATGAGGATTCCCCTTATACTTTCTCATCCCCACGAGGAGTTGAGAGTGATAAGGAATTCAATCAGTCTGGACGGGAACGAGACTTTTCCGCAGGTGAGTTCCACTTCCCTTCACAGTACTAGCATTATAGAGTTGTTTTATTACACAGTAAACATCACATTAGTTCTGAACTTAATTAAAATTGGACAAATTCATTAAAACCGTTGCATCAATTCGAACATGATGGCGAGATTAACAATTAAGCATTACTCTACTTAGCTTTTAACATTACTTAGCAAATGCTATAAACTTTTTGCACGAACAATGGCGTTCGGAAGCAGCCATACATAAATTGAACATTGCGAAATTTGAAAGCGTTCTAGAAAATCATCCTCATAAATTTAGCTCTCAGTGGATCGCCTCCTAACAGCCCTCAGGTACGGACTGATGCTCATGAAATGCATGTGGAATATTGGCTTGGAAGAGATCCATCTAATGTGAGTTTAGTCGTTCTTCCAAAAATCGGGTTTCTGGCAATAGCAAGGAGTATCATCTTGAGCATTGCTATAATCTTCCAGGAGAACGTTAATTCGATGCCTTCCCAAAATGTAACTCCAAACTCCAAAAAGGACCTCAGTAAGGGTTCGATGAAGGCCACATTCCGAACACTCGTGATCACCCGGTATGTCAGCTTGAAAACATTTTCAATGCTTGTTTTTTATATTTGTATTTTTAATCGTTTTTCAGATCATGTAATCAGCACCTCTTGTCTTTGAATTTCGTAAAGGAAAAGAGGAAAGAGAAAATGTTGCAGAAGTTGGGCATGAAAAAGGGTCAGGTGAGTGCATGCCCTTGTCAAACATTCAAATTGCCTTGTCGGTCTTTAAAATGGAAATTCCGGAGGTCCGTTCCTCGACCGTATAGCAGGCGCGGTTATTGTTGACTTTGATGATATAGTATAGTGCTTGAACTTTTGAACATTTTGCTTTCGATAGAGTCATTCAGAATTCCATGTGCCATTGTCGTTTGTATATGATCCAGGCAGATTTTATGATTTTTGGGCTTTATTAGCTATTATAATGTTCACTTTTCCATTCTGTAGCTCTACCAGGCGAGCTTGGTATCACTTAACTGTCTGCAAAGGGTTAAAGGGCTTGCTAAGCTTCGGGTGCTTTAAATCCAAGCGATAATCAAATCCGCGGATTATTTAGCCTTTGCATTATTCTCGCTCGCAATATTCGGAGTTCTCCGATAGTACATATCATCTGAATAGCTTTGTTTTACAGCGATCGGAAAACGAAAACCCGCCAGTTCAAGTGACTGCCGTGTCACGTCTTCTTTGCAGTGGTGCAAGCAAGCACACTGATCTCACAGGTTTGCCTCGGCTTTCTTAACCACTTTTCTAGGTTGTTCCAACTACTCACACTGTTCCGCAAAATTTGGCGATAAAACTGATGGAAAATCAACATTTTTTCTTGCAGTCAGCGTTGATGGCTCCACATATCAGCGCGTTCGGTACTTCCAGTGCAGCTCGCAGTGGCAGACCCACATAAAATCTTTTCCCGTGTCACTTATATCCCAAGGTGTAGGGCCTATAGGCTTGTGATTTGTTCCGTTTTTCTGTACGTATCTGTGAAGTCATCTGTCGTCACTTGCCATGGTCTGATTACTGTAGATTACTCTCTCGATCAATGATATCTTTCATTACTTATTGTTAACCTGCGTTGCTTGCCTATATTGTGTCTATTGTTCGCTTTCCTCCATATATGCGCCTTTTTTTCTGATTCGTAACTCATTCTTGGTTGTACAACTACTGTTGTTCGCGGCATAGCTGTGCTTCGACATACTCATGCATGACTTTCTTTTTATTTGCCTTTCATTTACCTGATATACCTTTTCGAACAGTTTCTTGTTCTAACAACGTGTAGTGCTATTATGGGGTACGCAAAGTTTCCTCGTCTTCCGAAAGCATGCGTTTTTTTCTTGTCCGGTCATTTAAAATCTGAAGTTATTGGTGCTTTTCATACTGCTACATAATCTGTTGATTTACTTCATAATACTAGAGCTTATTGTCTATGACGCCGCAATCTGGTCCTCATTTATTTCACATTCCTCATGTAATGCTATTTGTGATTGATCAGTATTATGCTTATAAATATCAAATATCGAATTTTTGGGTGATTGTATCACGATTAATAAGTTGACTGCTCTCTTGGATCCTTGATTGGTAATCGCTCATTGTAGTCTGACGGCTCATCCAATGATTCAGGGCGTATAGTAGGGCAGAGAGGAGTATGATGGATGACAGTCATGTTGTTCGGAAAAGAAACGTGGCTTCAGTGATGATCTGTTTGATCGGAAATTTACTTCTAATTCTCATCGTACTGAAGTGAGGTTAGTTCGTTATATATCCCTCAAGCTCACGATAATTTTGAGGTCCCCCTTCCTATTCGGAAAGTGGAAGTATAGGTTGGGAATAGTTCATCGCTAGTGAAGGAAGCGTGAAAATCCGCCAGTTTTAGGAACTAAAGGCTCCTCAAAAGTAGGAAAAATAGGGCTTGGGCGAGATTGCCATGACGGAAGTAACTGGAAGGGGTATTCGGACGAGATCCCAGTTGTTGCAATTGCACAAGGGGCTGACTACATCAAGCCAGAACTATACAGAACTACCATTCACTGCTGCTATGGGTCATGACGAATTGCTTGAGCCTTGGGTTGCCTTGTAAATGGTGCAACATCCGCGATGCCGGTGAAACTCGTCTGAGCATGCACACAGTGCAATCTTGGAGCCTTTATAATACCTTAACTAGGCCGTCTTCCGACCGATGGCGCCAGATATGGCAAACGGGGGCCCTCAAATTCATCCTATGGAAAATATCAGAAGCCATTTTTGTTGTGACTGTGCCTTTGAGTTTTGAGAAGGTTTTGTGGCTTGTGGGAGTTGAAGGAAATGATCGTAGTCCTCAGTGGTTGTCAGCTCTTTTATGATGCCGTTCAATTTGGTCCTTTGTTTTCTTGGCGTCAAGTGGGGGCTATTGCTAGTGCACTCCAGACTCGGTAGTGCATTCTGACCAAAAAAGGGTCTTGAATTCACATAGGTGTTTTGTTAGGATATTTTTGAAGAGTACGTGAAGGTCTGGGCCGGGCCCTGGTAGAAAGAACGTTTTGATGCCCTAAGTATGTTGTAATATATTGAAATAGAACTTTAGAAGGAATTCAGAGCATCATAGGCTATGCAACTCCATATTTATGATACCACAAAAAGTTTGATATATATTTGAGCTAAACAATTCATTAAAGAAGAGTCAAACATTACAAAAAACTACAAGCAAGTAATTCAAAGCGGTTAACATATAAGATGTAGTAGTACACCTGGTAAATAAGACAAACATCCAGCGGCAGGCTTATGCCACATTCTCCTGGTCCTGATAACTGACGGCGCTTACGAAACTTGAAAATGATGACGAATCCATTGCTGCTGGTTGTATGCTGAAAAACTTTTTTATACGATTTTTTTCCCAAAACCAGAACGAAGCATTTCGACTTTGGTCAACCTTGTCAGAGTGGACCATTTATTCACCCTTCAATCGGTATAGGAAAAGACCCAATTATTCTTAATGCTGTACAGCGGGTTTTACTCGGAATCTGGTCAAGTAATGTTATTCCTTACAACATCGATGCAATTAGGGCCAAACCGAGGCGTCGTTGAACGGGTTGGCAGGGAATGTTTGACTTGATGTTCTTTTCAACTGCTGTTATTTCGTCGAAGTGCGCGATCCAAGAGGGCTCGAGGACAACTTTTGCCCCTAACTCGCTCCCTGTGAGACCTCGCCTCAACAAAGTAGAGTGAATGGCTTTGACAGGGTAAGACATAGGGTGATGTGCCGCATAATTGGAAGCCATGACGTTTGTAAGGGGTAAGGGTTAGGGCTGCTAGTACACAAATGAGAGTCACAAACTCTACGTCCAATCTCCCATTCAAACTTCATTTTTGGATAAAGTCCCCCTTTTCAAAGAATTATACTATTTTCTATTGAAACTAGAAACTGACTGTCCACGTATGATAGCTCTTTCCTTCAGCATTCGTTGTATATCCTCTGCTGTTACAGATTCAAAATACTCGTCGGCAATCGATGACGGTATTTCGGATACTGTGGCCTTTTCTTCCTCAATCTTCGGGTTTCCTGTTTTTGAAGGTTCACTCGACCCTTCACTAGACTGAATACTGGGTGATTTTTCCGCAGTCTCGATAGGGGTGCTGGTAATGAAGCCTGGTGACGTGCTTGATCCTAGTATGGATGATAGACCATAGGAGCCTGCACCCCAGAGACGAGGACGATTCCTGAAATGGAAAATAGTAACTTCGATCATTCTTTTTCACCACAAGTAGCTTATAGCTTACTCATAAGACTCATCTACTGTAGTGTTATCCTTCCCGGTATGAATAGCAATTGTCCTGAAATGGGGAGTTGTTGATAGCTCCAAGAAGAAACAGTCGGTGTGATATAGATCCCGATCATACTTCACGCATAGGTAACTTCTCTCAAGTGGCGATGGGGCCGATCATTAAGCCTCAGGGGTCTCGAGGGTATATTGGTCAGGAAGTGCCATGGGTTCAGAAACTGTTCGCCGGGATCACCGCGAAAACTTGTTTTAGGCGGGACCACGTTGGCTCTTCCTGACCCTTATCATGCCAAGGGGTTGTGACCTCTTTTCTGCACCTGCCAGTATGAGCAGTGTGTTTGGGAGATTCCACAGGGTGAAGCAGTGATTGGAGGGATTATACCGTATTTTTTCGTAGTAAGAGCTCACGTTAACATAGTGATAGCAGCAGTAAGTATCCTAGCTTTGACTAAGAAACAGAGGTTGCTTTCTCACTCCCACTCTATGGTATTTGCTTCTCCAGAGATCTAAGAGATTCGTGAAAAGCTCGAGCAGTGAATCCTAAGAAAAGTAAAGGTTCGTCGTAGCTGATCATAAACGCACCTCGAGATTTGTTTGTCAAGATGCGCTGACGACGAGCCCATTATGGCTGCGATAACGGCGATGGCATTCGGTTCCAATGGGATGATGGAGTTCTCTTGGGGTTTCTATCAAAGTGAAGACTGGATTATTTCGAAGGTGGTCGCGTACTTTTGCACAGTACCTGTCGTGCTTCCTGTGCTTCCTCAGGCGACGGAGGTTTCGATTTCATTGTTGGCTTCGTCTCTTCACGGGAATCCTCCGAGGACTTCACAGGAGTGGTATTAGCAATCTGTGTAGACTGAAAACTTTGTTTTGAACGGTTCTGCTTGTCTACCTTGAATGAGTAAAGCCGAGTGGGGCAAGCCGTTGCCAATCCAGAGTCCGCAACTCAATCTCTCATAGAAACTTGCCCAAAATCTAGCATTTTGTCCCTAGCTGTCAACCAACTGATACCAATTTTATCTTAGAGCACGGAATCATTGAGTGGGCTGGCCCCCGAAAATGGTGTGTAAGCCAAGCCTTCCCAAGTGTATTCGCGCGGTTCAATGATTCCAAGAAGGTGCGAGCACAGAGGCGTGTTTCAAAACGAAACTGATCGCCTTCATTTCGAAAAACGCTCTTACATTGGTTATCTCAACTGAAAGGGGAACTTGCTTACATTCGGCTGGTCCCTTGGAATGTTTGGAAACTCTTCAAGCCATGCCACAGGAATAGCGTCGTTTCGCGGCCCGCTGGAAAGGTTGCCGTTCTCATAGTGAAGGGCGAGGTAATTATGCTCTGCTCTTGAAATATGTGGACGTACGGTTGTTCAGAGTTAGCCGGTTGACGGTGTCGCCGACGATTTCGATCGCCTTGAAGGCGTTTATAGGTGAAACCGACCATCATCAAAATCGACACTAATGCCATCACTACACCGAATGCACAAACCAGAAGAACGGAAAAATCTGAAGTACGTTCACAATACATAGTGAATGGCAACTGGGCTTCTTGATACCCGGAAAAGTGGCACTTGGCCTGCGAATTCGCCAATTAAAATGTGTATTATTTCAAGAAGCAAGTCTCACCAGACATACGAATCAGCATAGGTTGGGCATTGAGTTGGGTCGTGGTGATGAATGGTCCGTTTTGACCAGGACTATCGGGAATTGCACGATACTATCGGTTTTCATGCCATTCGCAATTCTCTCGATGAACAGAAGCAGCAGAGTTAGCTTATCGACAGCTTCCATACCATATCGCCTCGCAATAGGCAGCACACAATGCTTCAGTTGAGGGTCGTGCCGAGACTAGAGCCTCAAGAATACTCTGCTTACCCATCCGAACTGCTTACCTTACCTTACCTGTCTTTCGGCACAGCCTTTAGCATCAACTCTAATGAATCGCTCAAAGCTAGCTGGCAAAAATCTAAACGAACACAGCGTACCACGTGGATCCTTAACATGGCGGGGAATAAGTGACCTCTCGGGTTCCACAGTGGCTGATTGAGCGAGCATGAACTGCTGAGGGCTGGTCGTGTGGGCGACAGCGGATAGATTTGCGCTGAAAATGGAGGAAGACTGAGTAGCATTCGATGGAACCTCTTCAACAGAATCTAGGGTCTGGAGTTGTTAACTTGTAAGCGCTTCTAGAAAACTGCTTCTGTATATTCCATCGTCCCAAAAGGGAGATCTTATTTCAGCCTTCCGAGCCAGTGAAGGGTTAATATAGTGAAGTAGGAATGGTCCGTCTTTATTTGGCATTAGCCGAGTTTTTTGTGAATACTTCGAGTTTTTGTCAAGGTAAATTGGGTAATACCAGCCCTTCCAGTAAAGGACTCATTGATACCATCAGTAGAATGGAGGTCCACCTATCCCGCTCTCAAACTATGGCTTCAGGCATGGTTCCATCTGTTGAAGAAGGATTCTTTCTTCAATTCTCACAAGTCTTCTTCACCGTTTCCTTATCAGGAACTAGTATATCGCTGGAAATTGATTCCGTGATCTTGTGTGGGGTGGGGACGCAATTTTAGTAGCGATTTTGGCTAGCCAAGGTGTTTTGACCTAGGAGATGGAATTTCTACCAGTTAGCCCTACCAATGTCATAATCTCTCCTCCCCCC
>UZAF01017244.1:34872-51217 GCA_900617895.1 Haemonchus placei | reverse complement strand
TTGTTTTTTTTTGCTGTTAAGTTATTAACCGTAAGCAAGTATCTACACCCTCTTCGAGCAGTAATGAAACGACTAAAATCTTCACCTGTTGCCACGAATACTGTGTAAAATGCATTCTTGAATACTTTTGCTTTTGACCTGATAATGAGGAATACGACATATATGTAGAATGAAGCTAGTAGGCCTTCAATTTTTGTATGTTTCACGTCGGGTGCCAACCTTGTCTGAGTTTGAAATGAGGCCACTCCACTCATGATTGAGTTCTTAGAGAACGATGAACGAACAATAACCCTCACTCAATCACAGAAAACATTGCTCATTTATCCTTGCTTTGATGGTTATATTTTTTGAAATTCATGAACAAAGAATCGGAATGAAAGTAGGCTCATTTCATGCAACCTACCACATAGGTTGGGTAAAACGGTTCATAGGGTGAAGAAAAGCAAAGTCTTCCGGAAGTTCTGAGGAACAAGGTCGATGCTCATGAAAAAAATTGGGCGGATGCTGAATTTAAATAAAATTGAACCTTTCGGGTCCTTGCTCTTGCTGCCTATTGAGAAGCTAGTTTTAAAACGGCATTGGCAACGTCAAAAGCCCTACTCGTACTCCTCTTCCACAGGGAAGTAACAATCCTCTGGTGGAACATCTCAGGGGAATGGCTAGAAGGACAGAATAGATGGAACTTTCGCCCCACGCATATAGCAAAACATTTAAAAGGGGTCACGGGAAAGCAAGCAATACAACTTACAATTAGTTAGGTCAGACGTATTCCTATTCCTATTCCTTCTATTCCATTACAGCGTATCAACGGCGAAATAAAGATTGCTTATCAAAAGAGGAGTGCGGCCATGGTCTGTAGATATTGTCAGGGTTTCGCAGGCACAACGAAATAACCATTTATTTTTCTCTAGGAGCTGTTCCTCAGCGTCCGTGATTTAAAGTAAAATGCCTTTTTTTACACAGTTTACAAGGTATTTAGTTCACACTACGGGTGTTTACCAAAATAAGCTGTTTTTTCTTGAGAATCGGCTCCGAAGGTTGGAGGATAGGACACTTCTCATTCGACATTATGGGGAAGTCCAACTGCATGGAAATTTCAAGTGGCAAGGCAGTCAGCTTCCCCCGAGAGCCTTACAACTTCATTTGCAAAAAAAAGCAGAAATCTGTGGTTTCTATATGTCATCAGCCCATCTTACGATCCATGTAAGATCGGATTTCTTGAACAACTTGGTGGGGGTATAGTTGAAAGAATATCTTAAAGGGAAACCCACGCTCTGTGAAAGGAACGCATTGAACTTTGTTGCGCTGGTGACACCTTATGCAGTGCTCATTACGGATTCGAAAATCGGTTCAGAGGCCCACACCTTCTTTACTGCCAAGAAAGGATCAGCGGTTTTGTAAAGGCCTGATATCATCCAGAAAGGAGGACGCTTGCTATAATTACAGCTAATAAACATATACGCACAGCTAAGGCACATTGCTCCGAAACGAAAGAAACTCTTCCAAGCAACCCTTACGTATCCCCTAATACGGTGACAGAAAGAAGTTCAACTTCAACTTCGGTTCGTTCTACAATTTTGCATTATACTTTCCTTCTATGGCTCAACTAACTAGTTTCGGACGTTCCGTTCATCGAGTTGATCGTCATGAAAAATTATATGAATTTTCTTCTGAGTGAGAACTAGACATCCCGTCGTCTTCAATGCATAACGCATACGTCATACTGCAGCAGCAACTGATCGTGAACGAATTATCGTGGTTTTTGAAATAACTATAAACAGAACCGATGCTGTACAACACTAAGCAGACAGAAAATTGCGTAATACCTACCTAGCACTTATTTATACAGAAATGATACATTTATGTGGTTATCACACCCAATTCATTAACATTAGGTTACCTTCTGTTGGATGCGTAGCAATCGTGCACACACAAGTTCGATCCCTATTATACGGGAATGAGATGACAATCCCATGGCGGTGATCTGAAGGCATCAGCAGAAAGAATGGCAAGTGTCTCCGAAGAAAATTAGACATTCGCTGAACTTAAATGAGCCCTACACAGTTTTGCATTATCTTCTGAATCGCGCAGGTTCCTGAAACTTCCAGCTTTAAAATATTACATACAGGTCAAGTCCCACCCTCAGAGTCAGGATTATAGACTGGATACATACGAAAAACGTTGTCTATGGAAAGTAGTGTCCACGTGCGGCTGTTACTGAATCTCGGCTTGTTTCTTTTAAACTTTTATCTTCACTTTTTTCACTCGAAGATGCTTCTTATAAAGGACAACTAGTAGTTCAGAAAGCGTATCCTTCATCAGTAATGAAAGCGATCTCAGAGCTAGTCTAGATTAACTTGAAGTATGCTCAATTCGTTTTTGCTGCATGCCACTGACCGTTTCAAACGGCCTTCCTTATTTTTCTCTTTTGGAACCGAGAAGCGTGTTGCTCACAGCACCTTAGAACTTCACATACACCGTGCTTCGTCTATCAGCTCGCAATAGTGGAAAAGATACAATTTGGATTTTGCTCAAGGAATTCGATGGGTTCTGGGTAGGGGTGGCTGTTCCAAGTGATGGGTGCAAGAGAGAAATTAGTGATTTCCTTCATATCATATTTCAAACTTGAATGTTTCTCGTCCATCGCTTTCGGTTTTAGGTCGCTTCAATAGTTGAACTGTTTATCATGAATGCCATAAACGCATTTTATAAATTCAAACAAAGAAGTAAAGAGGTTTTTCTGGAAAATGAGTCTTTACGCACCTTTTTTTACTTTCCTTTATCATTAGCTATAATTGAATCTCTTGCTCCAATCGTCACTGAGTTACAATGTTAGCACAATCTATGCCACGCAATATGGTAGTCTATTCACTATACTTTTATTAAAGACAATTACACACAAACATGTAACCACAACCAAAATCTTATTCTTCAAAACTTGCTAACAACTGATCTCCTGCTACTTGGTTGAGTTACAAAAATTCTCGAGCTATCTTCCTTCCTATTACATCGAATCCGGTCGACCATCTCCTTGCGGAGATCTGAAGAGAGCAACAACAGAAAAAACGGCGGTATACTGACCATAAAGTCGTTCGTCCAGTAGTACTAAAGTATTTATAGAACTTTATTGTCTGGTGCTTGTTACGAAAAGAAAATCCTTTTGAGTTGTTCGAAGACTTGAAGAAAACATGGGTCACACAAATGAGATGCACCTTAGATTTTCCTCGATTTTGAAGCCGCTCTATGAATACTATTTACAATGGTTAGAGTGGAGGACATTAATTCGGAAATCTTAGAAACCAGAAACAGTAGCTGTTGCTGAAGACGACAAAACCTTCATTCTTCTCGTAGCTTCTAGGCAAAGATAAGGTTTTGCTACGGCCTCGAATGGGCAGGGGAACTACCATGGGTAATAAATAGCAAGTCGAGGTGCTACCGAACTCGATACTAGGATGCCGGCGCTCAACCGAGCAGCAGTCAACATCAGTGATCAAGGCCAAAAAGCGATTTGAGGAGCTCATCCAAAAAATAGGCCAATGTTACATTGTTCTGATCCTAGTAGCGGTCTATCAACTTCATAGCGACAGAAAGATTGGAGGTGTCAAAAATTTCTGCACGATATTCAAAGATACACTTCACGGGCAGTTTTGGAGCGTCCATCTAAGACGTGGGAAATATGTGGTTTCGATTATGGGTTGAACATGACGACGATTTTTGCATGGAAGGGGTAATTGAAGGGGGGGGGGGTCAAAACTATGCTCTATTGCTTAGAGCTGGCTACAGTAAGCTGCCTACGAGCAACTTACGCGTCCCTGTGCGAATAATGCAAGCTCCACTGCTCCTACAACGCCGGTGAACTCGTCCGTCTTAGATGCCGACGGCGATGTAGGGGCAGTAGGGTGCCCTTTACTCATCCTATCTGGGTCGTTTCTCGACCCAATACCGTCCCTTATACTATTATTGGGAAACACAAGTTTATCCAAAGGAGAGATCTCGGTAACTGCTTTGAACTGTGCCTTTGAACTAATACATTTCGAGCTGAGTTCGACATAACTCAAATATGCCAAAATTATTGCATGAGAAATGAAAGGCTCTATCGCCCTACAGTTTCCCTGACGGACGGACTTCCAACGAACACCAAAAGGTGAACAGTTTCAACAAAACGAACTTGCTTAGATAACCATAATTTCAACGTATTCATGTCGACGAATAGAGCCAGCGTCCTTACGATTTGTTGCGCAGACATCAAGAGAGTGCTGGAGAACACCAGCATTGTATAAATCAGTAGGCCCTGAATAGTGAATATGAAAAATCCTCACAACTCTGAGGAGCCCGTACTTTTGCCAATACCTAAGCGAGAATTACAAATCCACAATCCGAGATCGACCCTACATTGAAAAGTCTTCACCTTGTCATTATGGCGATTCTTCAAAGATCTGCCATTTTTTGGCCATCGCTTCCATTCGACCAGTAGTCTCACATTTAAACAAGCACTAACTATAGCATAAATCAGACAACCTGCAAAGTAGGTGGTCGAGGCAATCTGAAAAGCACGGTTTAGCAAAAGTCATATGACCCTTAATTCGGCATTGCTTGTGCAACTAATGTTTGTTTTTGTTATGGTTACAGCAAGTGGACGTGATTGCATGCGTACTTCACTTTTGAAATTTAACTGTTGACTGATACAAAAATTTTGAACTATAAGGTTAAAGGTACAGTCCTCGGTAAAATAGATTCGGAGATTTCTCCCTAGAATGATCCTGTGACCCATAAGTATAGCAGAAGAGCACCGCCGGGTCCGAAAACGGCTTACATAGAGCGTAATAATGGCCCAAAACCCAGCTCAGTCGACATACACAACCAAAGCAGACGAGTTATTACGGCTTTGTAGACGCTGTAGAGGCTGCACCACCCACCCCGAGCGAACATGTTACACCGAGGCAGCTTCCTAAAGCTAGCTGTACTCAGTGGCACACACATTCAGACATCTCGTCCTAATACATTTCTTGTCACATTCTCGTCCAACCCATGATTTGTCTACTTTTTGGAGCCTTAGACCATCTACGCATTTTCTCTGCCTCTTCTCCATCAGGTATTCTGAAGTAATACTTCCATTAGTCATTTAATAAAAGGTATCCCAAAATTTCGTTGACTGTGTTATCAAATAGAGAACCGAACAATTTCACCTCTTCGCTGACTTTGTGATGTTACTATGTAAGAACCAGAACATTCTCAGAGTCATTGCTAGCAACAAAAAAATTTCAGTTCTCCGTTTTGCGATCCTCTTGTCAACTATTGCACATTTTTCTAGACCCAAGTTTGCTTCCAGTGCTGGGAGAGGCTTATGCTTTGCGTTCTACTCCTGCAAGATCTGACAGTCCCAGGGCCTCAGCCTACACAGAAGGGCAGTTAACAGTCTTTGCCGACTATTCATAATATCTTTTTGAAAGTGCTCGTCTTTACGCGTAGGTCCGGCTACCGAGGTTGCAGAAAGTGTCAAAATAATGGGACAACAACGCAACTGCTAAATCCGCTAGATTCGGAGCAAAAGCGTAAAACTCGTACGACAGCAATACGGGAGCTGCTAGGAGAATTCTCTAACACTCTGAAGGAAAGAATACCTGAAAACTCACTATATCGAAGCTTTTTTCGAAGCCATTGAATGATACCGTTCCGTCCTTATTGTGAATGTATATCATTTCAGCTTTGGAGATATGAAGGAAAGCGGCTAGTGATATGGAGTACTGAACGATGACCATGACAAAAACCTTCTTTCTGGTCCAGACCTACAAGAATACAATTGGAAGTTCCCAGCTTATATTGTCTCATTGGGAGGAAATGGCGTAGTGGCATGTGCTTCATTGTCGCACACTCATGGTTACCGGTTCGAAACTTACATTAAACTCCGCCGAGGTCAACTAAGCCTTCCATCTCTCCGGGATGGGTTGTTCGTTTCCATACTTGTCTTGGAGGATAAAAGCACGATTTTGTATATCAGCTGCCCACCGCAAGTCATTGTATGGGTCACATCCGCTTTTAATATGTCTGAATGGGAGTCGAATGCGTGGGCGCATCCCTCATATGTGATTAATTAACGCCCCGAGACTTGATCCTGAGACTTTTATTTCCTCCTTTTATCCGCACAATACCTCAGCGAAAGCACGCTTTCCCGAGAGCTAATTGAGCGATGTACTTCTTTTCGACTCGATTCTACGGCTTTATTCTTTATTACCTACTTTTTTCTGTATTTCTTATGCTCTGCCAGGTGAGGTAGCCTGTAGAATTTGGTAGCTTCTTTTCTGGGATCTGCATGTCTTATTCCTTATATCACAATGTCCCTTACTTTACAGTCGCACTTTTGAAATCTACCGTCGTACATCAATAAGTTGGCTGTAGTTCTCCAGAAATCAACCTCAAACAATCTTATGGCTCACCAAATCGTATTTGTTGAGCAGACAAATAGTGAAATATCGATTGAATGTGATCAGTAAGTTTCCAGTAAAGTGTACAAAAGCTCCTGCAGCACTCAATATCAGACACCATCGAACGAAAAACTGATATTCTTCGTCCAAACCGAGTTCACGGTTTAGTCGTATGAAGCAGCACGTGCAAAGGGTTATCACGTCGGCAATGCCTAAATGAAACTAGCTTGACCTCCACATTCATTCTTCCTTTTACATTGGTGAAACAAACAAAAATCATTTGAAATTGCTTTTTTCTTTCTGATGGGCTGAACGATTTCTACATCTATTCCTTTACATCTACCGTATTGTAGATTTGAAGACGCACTCGAAGATGAAAACATGCTTCGAGATATCCTCCTCTGTGGCCCCTCACATAGTATATGTGGCGCTGTCAGGTCGGGAAGCGGCCTGGATAGGGCGTCATAAGGGCTCAAAGATTGTGTTGCCTGTATGCCACATCAAAAGCGGAGCAGCACTACAGAGTTCACACGGGGATACCCATATAGGAAGTTCAAAAACAATTTGTCATGACCCATGCCGATAGTGGAAAGCACCCTTGGATAATCTCGGCTCAATGTAGTCGGCGATGAAAATGATTCCTGGGATTTCTCTCTTGGATGAAGTTGTGACAGGCAAGGATAGTACAATAGACGCTGTCGGACCGAAACATTGCCTACTGAAGCGTAGCTAAAGCCCAGAGCCGGCTTAGCCGACGTTCACACCCAAGGCAGAAGAGTCTCAAGTGTTGTAGGGGCTCTAGAGGTTACAGCATCCATCTCGCAAGGCACCCGTTGCACGCACGTAGATTACTCTAGCCAACTGTAAGCAATGGCACATACACTTGAACATCTCGTCCACATACTGACTCATGTCCCATGCAGACTTTCTCGTTACAATCTCACCAATCCCTGAGTTAAGTACTTTTTTGAAGTCTTGTTTTCCTTTCGAAGACCGATTCCGCGTTTTCATCTTCACTTTCTGGACTATCCCTTTCATTACTCGTCTAAAATTAGTTACCATAAAATCATCGTGTGTAGCTTTGAGACCCAGAGACGAAGAAGAAGATGATTCGATTCATATGGCAATCTCCTGTGACCACAAATTTCGTTACTGAGAGGAGTGGGTGAGAGTTTTACCTGTTGCCACAAATAATGTGTAAAACGCATTTTTGAGTGTTTTCGCCTTGGAGCTGATGATAGTGAATAGTACACATATGTAGAATAAGACAAGTAGACCTTCGATTGCAGTATGAACTACATCGTGCGCCATCTTTCTCTGAGAATGAAATAAGATCTGAAACCGACCGAAAGCAACAAAGAAAAATAGCCACAAAATGCGGTTTTGACTCATTTGAGTCCGAGTATGTTCTCTCATTCATTTTTTTCGGAGCGCGACCTCTAAGTGCAGGGTCACAGGAAATTCTGGAACGTTACAAGCTCGCGCAACCCACACAAGTTCTGATACCGCTGTGTTAATTTGATATAGTAGTAGTATTGTTGTTAAGTTGTTGTGTTGAATAGTGTTGCTATGTTTCTCCTATTGCTATTTCGACCTCTGGACTCATCTTGCCTCATCATCGCAATGCCACTTGCTACGGTGCCGTTACTAATCTCACAATGTTACCGTTTTCTCATTGCCTTATAAGATGGTCTCACTAATGCGTTTTATGTTGTATTAAAGATAAAAGTTTAATTATCCATGTTCGAGGTTTAGGCGCAAGTCCCGCGTGACGCTTATATTCAAGGAATGGGAAAGGCCGTTTCACAGTCTATGCCGATGAAACTCGTTTATAGTAACAATGTGCAACTGAATTTATAAAAGTAGGTATGTGTACAGATACACGATATCGCATCGATAGAAACATTGCCTTGAAATATGGAGAAGGACTAGAGGTAGTTAGGCATGGGAGTGATGCTATACACCTCAGGAGGAAGTCAGACATTTCGCAGTAGTAGAATCGGCCAAGAAAGATGTTTTTTATAGGTCCGTGTGGTCTTGAAAAGCCAGTAAGTTTCCGAGTGGACACGTTTTGAAATAGAATTA
Organism: Haemonchus placei; assembly: GCA_900617895.1. NCBI lineage: Eukaryota > Metazoa > Nematoda > Chromadorea > Rhabditida > Trichostrongylidae > Haemonchus > Haemonchus placei. The sequence continues at coordinate 42,710 of UZAF01017244.1, read as the reverse complement.
ACTAAAACGAACTCGAAAATGCTAAATGGACTAAACCTATAGACTTTATACCGAGAAGCAAAAAAAAAACTTTCCTTTTGAAGGCCCATTACAAAATATTATACTACCATGGCAAGCCTTAGACTACAGTCAGCAAAGAGGAAAGTCTGCGTGATTGGGTGGTATAGAAAGATTCAAGTGAAATGGAAACCGCAATAATATTTTCAGAAAGCACGTTAGAAGACGACAAACAGATTGTTTTCCAGCAGACAAATGAATATTGTTGTGAATTTAATTGAGTTTTTGTAGCAACACTGTACATTGTTGCTCAAGTTGTACCCCACTTTCTGTATTTCATTAAAGCATATCATTCCGAAAGTCAACAGAAGAAAATGTTGTTCGTCAAAATGAACTTGCAGTAGGAAGAAGTTTACCACAGGGTTTTGCAAGCACATAATAGGTTATGCATAATTATTGCGGATTTTTTCGCGGCTACTTTTCCCTCCGAAAAATTTCAATATCGAGTTCGGGATTTTTATAGTAATAATCTTCTCGTTTTCCTCAATAGAAATATGTCTAGAAGGGCGTCTTCTCACCGCCACATTGCTCTATTACTCTGACAAATGATGGAAGGTGGTACACTCGTTACGCTATCTCAACGAACTTTTTGGCGATGGAATTGTCAGCAAAAGCCAACTGAGGAATGGGATTCGCTCCTGAATCTCCATATTGACCCACAGAAACCCTATAAGTTTTCACGTCACACGTTAGTTGAAAGATTGGCTAGCGAACACGCCTTACGACGAAATGGATGACTTGGTGGCTGGTGTTAAGGTGAGGATCACCTCCAAGGCCCGAAACTTCTTTTTTTTCTTTCACGACATGCTACGCATTTTGTAGTGGAATCTAGCCATAGAAACAGCAGTGGGAACAGCCATAATATTCTGAGATAATCCGTACAAAATCGTCCGTTTTCTGTCAAAATATACGAACGGATACGGACGCTATGGAAGATACAAAGGAGATTTTATAGTTTACCTGTATCACCTGTCGTCCCATTGATCGTAGATTTCCTCGAGCGGGCACCAGTAAAGTCTCCATTCGTCCCTGTTACGAGCCAGAGTGGTCCAATGAATCGCTCCTGAGACACGAGGATTAACATTCCTTTCGTTCAGAGGTTTCGTGAAGAAGTCTGACCATCTCGTTGGCGGCCGTTTTCTGGAGTCCCGAGGGACCCAGTCAGTAACCGCCCTGGTCCAACGGTCATCACTATATCGCATAACGTGCCCGGCCCACCTGATCTTCGATTTCTTGGCGTAGCAACGGTATCCCTGATCTTCGTTTGGTGACGGAGCTCGGAACTCCGGATTCCTTTCTGCACTTGCGTGTATAGGGAAATCGCGAGCATCGTCCTTTCCAAAGCGCGTTGAGCACCGCTGACAGCATGCTCACCCTGCTTTCGTAGAGTCCAGGTCTCTGAGGCATACGTCAAAGCACGAAGAACAGCAGTATCGAAAACTGTGGTTCTTCCTGCTTTGACGTACGATTGTGTTTTATTCTATAGTTAACGAGGGTTTTTTCTGATAACAGATTCTTCTAAATTTTGTGAATTAATTTTTGCAGTTGCATGGCATGGATCAACAATACAATTTCCGATTGTTTATCAAAAGACTACTGTACCAGGAGGAAGTAGTCTACACAGGAGCAAAAACCCACGTAAAGCATATAATCTTGAGAACCGGTCGTTTTCGTAGGAAGTACGGATGCCTTTTGACAAAAAGAGCTGATAATTGAACTTTTCTAAGGTGCTTATCCGTTATGCGGGACCATCACGACCGAGTACACAAAGCACGCTTCCATAGTGCGGACAACCCTTATATCTCTGCTTGTAGATGTTCCTGTGAAAGGTACATATGCAGCAGATTGGAAAACCTACAAAAGAGCTTTCTCAGTGTCCTCCTATTCAGGGGGATTGAAGTATCTATCTGAATGTAACTGGCTCATTTTTCCGAATTTTCCTGATTAACATTCAGNCGATATTCAGGTATTGCTAGGCTTCATGTCTAACTTGAGGAGCAACATGTAGATCAGGTCGATAAATTGTATAGAAACTCAAAAAAAAAATTAAATATTAAATTTGGTTCAAAAGAAGTATTTTATTCCAAACATAACCTCTCTTGAAAATTACCGTTTCAATTCTCGTTCATATAAATGCCGCTGACGGTACGTTGCGGCAGGGGGTATGCGAGTGTCCGAACTGGGGATACCCGTATAAGCCGTCTGCCGGCTAAGATACGGAAGAGTGTGTGAGGAGCATGGGGAAAAAGACGGTAGAGAAGAAGTATGGCACACAGAAGACGATTGGTTCCACTGGACCAAGAAGCGGGAACTCGTGTGCTTAACGAATATCCTCGTATTTCATTTTTGTCTGTTCTTTAGATCTCATACATATTTTCTTCCCACTTTGCTTTTGCCGCTTTGTAGGGCTTGCTTTTCCCAGAACGTCTTATAGTGGGTTATGAGAGGACTCAAGTACACTTTTAGGAAATTAGGTGCAGCTACAGCATTCATGTAACATCAGCGTTGTGCTAGACAGAGAGAAACAAAATTTTCTGGCGACATGAAGCGTTTAGACCACCGTGATGGAAGTAGCAAAGGTATCGGAATAAGTAGAAACTTTCAATTTGTGAGGAATAGAGGGAATGACTCACGTATTCATTTTATTTACTAATTTTTTTGTACTCCACGCAGTGCGCCTTCATTAGCATTATGCATAGGCTGAAAGTAAGTGATAAGTTTGCATTCAGAAAGGGTTTTATTCACATCTGTACAACACACATTGGAAAGAGATCATCGCTTAGACTTGTTTTCATCACCGACGTTGATCGGAAGCAGAATCGTTTTGATGTTCCTTGTCGAATACGCTCTTTTTAAAAAATATCAGCTGAGGGCGCTTCTTTGGCTTTCGCAGTCGTGTTGGGCACTCACAATAGCGTAAATCATTCACTGAAAGCGTCGCACTGTTGAGACAAAAGAACTTTTTGGAACCCCGCACACTTCCTAAGAGCCTGGCCGGTAGGTCCTACCACTCTTTCCTTTTCGGCCTCGATGACCGGGCCGTCCAGTCGGCCCTGCCGCACCTTCTGGTCCTTCACGACCCGGTTCACCAACGGGTCCAATTCCACCAACATTGCCATCAAGACCCGGTCCTCCTTGTATTCCAACTTTGCCTTGTGAACCTTAACGAATTATTGGGAGTAATGCTGCCTGCAGGAAATTCAGGGTACTTACCTGGTGATCCTTTCTTACCAGGAGCTGGTACCCAAATAAAGGCGGGGAAACCAGATAAGCCTGGTGCACCTGTAGATCCCTTCATTCCTCAAAATAGAACTCATTAATTAGATTTTGACCTCAGCTGAAATCCCTATTAACAGTGTCGAACTATTGAGAAATCACCTCGAGGTCCGGGATATCCTCGCGGACCTGGCGGACTATGTCCTACAATTTGGAGGCCTGGCTCTCCATTTTCTCCTAGAAAAGGGTTAAATTTTTAGAGCGTCAATGAGAAAATATATTGTTCGAACCAATGGGTCCTTGAGGTCCAGGTGGCCCAGGTGGCCCTGAGGGGCCTGGTGGACCTGCGGGGCATAGCAAACAATCGTTTCCGGCGTAGTTTTCGGCATCCAATCCGTCACTACCTGGAGGTCCATCAGGAGCATCTTCTGCGAAGCAATGATCAAGAAGAGGACTAGGCTGTAGAGTATATGACTAGCTCACCTCCATCCAGACCATCTTCACCTGGCAATCCTATCGAGCCCATAGGGCACTCAGGATTCTGCACAAGTGCACACTGTTTCAGAGTCACTGATTTTCCTGAAAGTTCGTATCAAACAGCCAATCTCTCTGTACACTCTTTGTGTGTATCGTTTCCACAGCTCCAAATAAAGAGGATCATGAGCCGAAGAAATGAATTTGTTGCCGTGACCAAGTGCACTCAACCCTCTTGAAGATCACATAGGCTCCTTCTGTCAACCTATCATTATGACGTGAATACCTAAACGCTCAACCACGGACAGGACTCGAACACAGGACTGAGGTTTCCTGCTCTTTAAAACTGACAGAAGCTGTGAGCTCGTTATATCCGTTTTCTCCGTCAGAGGCCAGTCTAGGGTAAGTGAATGGTAATACAAAAGGTCAAAGCCAACTCACTCTCACTGTAGTAGCCTGTGTGTGATGCTTCGATCACCTTGATTTTGGATATCATATCACGCCAATGCTTCTTCCTGATTGCCTGGCCGTAAGCTCTTGGTAGAGGTGCTGGAATTCGATAAGGGAACTATCGTGATGTTTTGGTAACTCGTTTCCAAGATTGTAAATGTAAAGAGCACGGTTCTCACCTTCCATTTTGATAGTAACACGTCTTCCCCATCGCTTGTCAAAATACGGTTTCTCTGGCTTTACTTCCTCAAGCACACGCCATAGCTTGTGCTTGAGAGATACTGATTGCCTCAAACGTTCGACTTTGAATTTATGAGGACCTTCAAAATTAGATAGTTAAATACAGACTATGTCTCATAACTACTGTATAGCTGAAGGCTGAAGTTACGAGAGGCAAGGCAAAGGAAAATATCTATTCTGTGGTGGGTCGGAACCTGGGTGGTGCGCAGGGGAGGGAAGGAGAAAAAGGATGACGTTTCTGGCGTTCACCGGCCCTGGTTTGGATGAGGCCCTGCATTCGACTCCCATCACAATCGTAGTTGTAATTTGAACGCGTATGTTACATAAACAATTACTCTTGGGTAGAAAGACGATATGCAAGCCAGTGTTTCATCCACCCAGACGATTCAGGAACCAGTAAGCTGACCTTAAGAGGATACTCAAAGGGATAGAAAGCTTGGCTGTCTCAACCAAGAATCGCTCAGGGATTCAAACAATGCGTGTGTGGTAGTCCGCCTTTCGCTAGTGCACAATCTTCTCTTGGGAGAGTAAAGATCTCTATAAAATACATCCCTTCATCGCACGTCATGATGACGGCGAAACCTTATAGTTCTTAGCTGAATAATTAACATAATCAATGTAACAAAGGGTTATTCTTGAATTTTAGTTTAGGTAATAAGCTCAATGAACCCTTTCATTAGATTTACCAGTCGAGATTCAGCCTAATTTGCTGATACATTTGTGCAAATCCACATATAGATATCCAAGAACAAGCCAAAGTTCAGNATAGAATACATCCCACCACCGCACGTCATGATGACGGCGAAACCCTATATTTCTCAGCTTAATAATTAACATAATCGATGTAACAAAGGGTTATTCGTGAATCTTAGTTCAGGTAATAAACTCAATCAACCCTTTCATTAGATTTACCAGTCGAGATTCAGCCTAATTTGCTAATACATTTGTGCAAATCCACATATAGATATCCAAGAACAAGCCAAAGTTCAGCTTTGGCGATCGGTATATTAAGAATAAAGCGCACAGTTCGCCTCTAGAAGCGCATGGCCAAAGTGCCTTGCAATCTCCATGAAAATCTAAGGGACATACGTTTTGCTTTACGATGTACAAGAGGCTTGAAGATGTAGACAAGTGGAATATCACGTTTATGGGCTCTCGGACTCCTTTCAAAAGCCATAATATCGGTCCATAACGCATCAGTTGAAGCCTGAAAAGGAGCTAGAAACTATAACCGAAGGATTCGCAGATTAAGCTCATACTTCAGTATGTCATTCGATTATCGGGATTCGTTCAGACTAGGAAAGTCGGTATTATAGGAAACGGAACCATATGCAGTAAAATTAGAAAAGAGAGCCCCCATTCGGCTCACATGCCTGAAATCCTACCCACATTTATAGGATCAGGTTACCCTGCTTAGCTGCACTTCTTTGAACGCTCAGTATCGCTTTAGGAAGCCCACTGTATTCCTTTTCTAAAACTTAGACAAAGCAGGACATTAGCAACATCTTTTTACCTTAAACTCCTTCATATCTCTGAGAATTTCAGCTGTAAGATCATCAAGTTCTGCCTGAAGCAGTGGAACAGCTACAACGATTGCTATCAAAGCTAAGGCACTCATTGCTAGAGCAAATATGAATAACCATTGCAGTGTTTTTATATCCATCCTGAAAAGGCAGAATTTGATCAACTTCTATCTGCAGCAACATTTTGTTCAGAGCAGTAACCTGGGGCTGTTCGAAAATTTTCAGAAAATGTGAAAAGTTCATTGAAAATTAAACTACTCAAGGGAGATGAACGAGGGAAACAAACTCTTCGCTGCTTTCAATGGCCTGAACTTTCTACTTCACCATATTTTTCTGAAGTTTGTAGCTCTGTGTGCTCAGAACACTCCGTTTTTGAACAAAGGCAGAGATCATTCATGAATCGAAACCTATTCTACATACTAATGAACAAGAAGTTAGATGATATAACTCAACAAGTCAGCTGCTCCAGCGAAAAATACAGGTGAGGGAAGAGGAGGAGTGGCGGTTGACGGAGGCAGAAGTCAGGGATACAGTGGTCAGGGTGGGCTGGTATAGTGGCATATGTCCACAATTTTGCTCACTATCTCATGCATGCACCGACAATGGAACTCCGGGTCGGTGCCCGTTCAGGCCAACCTAGGCTTCCGCATTTCGTTATTCAGGGTTCACGTCATCACGGGTCGTTTATCGGTTTGGGACTTGTTTAGGAGGATAAAATGCTTGAACATTGACAGGTTATCACGAGCCATTGCAGTGTGTTGGCCACACATTCCAAGCGCCACTTCGATTATGAATGGAAGCCGAAAGCGGGGCTGATCCCTAAACTGGATTGACTAAAGGGGTCATCCTACATCCTTCTGTCCCATTTTTGAACTACAATAAGGTTTTTGTCAGTAGGTGATGAAAGTTTTCTCCTGACATCATTTAACTCAGAAATTACCATGAAATGAAATTAGGAGCGAGATAAAGAAGTAACGAATTGTACCTTCGAGAAAAACATAAAACTAGCCTACATGACTGCTTAATCATATGAGATGGATATAAATCTTAATTTACTAATATAAATTGGGTTATCCTTTACGTGATCGACACCGGCGTAAGCAGATTTTATCGATGATGCATTGACGTAATTAATAGACTTAGGCTTTTCATAAGAAAAACTTTCTAATAAATCTAATTGAGTTCCACTCTAACAAAACATTTGAATTGTTCCATTTTGGGAAACGGGTAGTTAAGGGGAGAACGATAATGTCGAAAGANTGATCGACACCGGCGTAAGCAGATTTTATCGATGATGCATTGACGTAATTAATAGACTTAGGCTTTTCATAAGAAAAACTTTCTAATAAATCTTTCCACTCTAACAAAACATTTGAATTGTTCCCTTTTGGGAAACAGGTAGTTAAGGGGAGAACGATAATGCCAAAAGAAAAAACAGTTTTTCATCGCTCCAGCCTTCACAGCAATACATGTTGAAAAGTGAGCAAAAAATTTTTTGGAACTCGCTGATTGATCTGCTCTATACCTTGAAAAGTATGAAGGATCTCCTACAAAGGGGATAAAGCCTTCGGGCGTTGATCAATCCCGTCTAAGGGATAAGCCCCGCACTCACAACCCGCAAACAACCCGAAGAACAATGAATTGGCTATAACAAGGCCGTTCCAAACAGCAGCTTCTCGATGGGGACGTCGACAACGCTCCATAATGCCCCATTGGCGTTATAAAGTTAATGAGGATAAAGTTTTAGGCGTTAATCAAACCCGTCTGAGGGGAGTACGAGAATGCGTTTGAATGCATATGTAGTCTATACAATGACATGCGGTGGCCAGCCAATGTTCGAGCCAATGCTTTTATCCTCCCAGACGAGTCTGGTACCAA
>UZAF01017244.1:17168-27684 GCA_900617895.1 Haemonchus placei | reverse complement strand
CAGTTGCTAGATTGCTACACTAGTCTTGCCAAATCTCAAAATATAAAAGGCAACCCTAGTATAAGCAGCGCATCCCAAGAACGGCATTGATCAACGCCAACAACTTTATCCTTCGTCTTCAGACTCAGGATCAAATAGTCTTCGATCTGTTCATTCTATCAAAGTTATAATGTCAGTCGGAGCACAGCACTTTGCTAAGATGGTCACATTCGAGTAGTTCTGAGATTGGATTTTCAAGGAAACACCATGAGAGGCACAGTTCACGATAAAAATGGTCTCTGGGATTCCCCCACAAGATGAAACCATATCTGGCACTATGAGAACGGAGAACGGCCTAGTTAGGTAGTAATAAAGGCTCAAGGATTGACCCGTGTGCATTCTCGGACGATTTTACCCGGCATTGTAAGGCTGCATCGATCACAAGGGTATCCATGTAGGACGATCAAGTAAATTGCCATGACCCATAGCGACGATGAAACACAGTTCTGTACAGTTCTGGTTTGATGTAGTCAGTTCTTTGCGAAATTGCAATAGCTGAAATCTCGTCCGAATACCCCTTTCATGTTATTCCCGTCATGGCAATCTCGTCCAACCTCTAGTTTCCCTACATTTGAGGAGCCATATTTTTCTTGAAATTGGCAAATTCTCTCGCTTTCTTCACTACCCATGAACTATTTCCAATCTTCACTCCCGTTATTTGAATAAAAATAGGAACCTCAAAATAATCGTGGACTGTGGCTTTAAAGATATCTGAAGACGAAAAGGTTGTGTGTTTTCTTAGTCAACTTCTGAGCACAGTTCGTGAAAGGCAGCAATCTAACGACAAATCTGTTTTCTCGAGTCTAACTGGAGTCTTTAGCTTCTTTAGCGTTGAGAAGAAACTCCTGTCATAGTAAGAGTACAGCTTCAAGTGGTTAAGTATCAATTCTTCCGGTACACTGTAGACAGGTAGTGGAGGGAAGTGTAAAGGAAGCTCAAAGACATTTGAGGATATGAGTCGCTTCCAACCGTAAAGTACTTGTTTGGCCTTTCCGTTTCCGAGTTTCCGAGTACTTCCCTTAATGGCATACACCTCAAGTCCCCTACGTACTCAGAATTCCCATAGTGTTTCCCATGTCCAGTATTCTTGGACTTGGCCTTGTTGTCCTGTATTTGGCAACTTTGTCATGAGCTCAGCGATCATCAATCATGGACCATTTTCTCTCCGTCTTATTCAATCGTACCAGAATTTGAGCCTGTAAACAGAAAAGGCGTCAAGCTTTTGTCATCTAAAGATCAATGAAGGTTTGTAATTCATTGATCATGAGATCCTAGAAGCTCTAGCCTTCTAAGGTTGACACATCTGAAATCTTTGATTTCTCTCTTTCACGCTTAGATTTAAATTTTTTTCGGATAATTTGATTCATGCCTTAATTATCTGGATGGGTTATTTACTGAGTTAGTTGAAGCCTTCTATTTATGCAGTGGACATGCATAATGGGAAATTATACTTTGTGGATTGACAAACGTCGCTGTTTTCTATAATGCAGTGGCTTTTTTAGACGTCTCAGATTTTTCCTGATAATCCGTAAAGGGGCAAGCACAATTCAAAAGGACGAAGTAAATTATACGTAAGAACCATAAAATTCGAAACCTGGCAGCAAAAGAAAGATTATTTAACATAGGAACAGTTTGAGCATAAATAATTGATAGTTTCCAGCTGATTTTGAGCAATATATGTATATTCGCAGGGCCTAGGTCAACATTGATTAACTTATTTATCCAAATCAAGAGAAAATCATTAAACCAAAAAAGTTCGCTCTTAAAAACGAATGACCAGAAAAAGTTCTGAAGGCTTTCTCAGACCCCTCGAATCTTCAACCATCTCTCATTTCGCCTGGACTTGCGGGTGATGAATAGTTGGCGGGTGGGAAAAAATACTAAAATTTTTTATTTTTCCTTTCTGCCCTCGTCAAGTTAATCAAACTAAAGTAAGGACAAAAATATGAACATCTATTTCCGTAAACACTTACCACAGTATTGTTTATAAGCGACATTATTCAAGACTTATTCTACGGTATTTCTACTCAAACTCCCACGGCAAGCGGCAATAATATTGGTCTTGGGAACGGTCCCATAATGTTTTCGGGAATTCTGTTTTATTCTGTCAACCACCCCCTCACCGTAGTGACGATGTCCTAGCTTTTTGACTCAAGAATTGAAAAAAAGTAACAGGGAGAGTATTTCGCTGGCACAACTTCCCCAGTAAAGGTCGAGGAAGAGTTAGAGGGCTTCTATCAAACGTGGTGACAGTATTTCTACTCATACACCTACAGCAAGCGGCAATTTTTTTGCAGTAATTGCAGTAATCATTATACAGTAGTAATTGAAATCTTCCCTCTCTCAACCTGGGATTAGAACAACCCGCGTACCTACCGAACATATGGCTCAATGCCATTCTGATTTGAACGAAGAAACTGTGGGGTGTTGATCATGGAGATAATTTATAGGAATTATAATATGCATCGTTGAACTTATCATCTTATTCAGATGGATTACGTCAGATTGATCACGATTATCTTTCATACGATCTGTGATTCCCTTGGAATGTTTTTCAACATGGCTCTACTTTATCTCGTACTATTTCGAACTCCATCCAGTATGGCAATATATTCTATATTGATAGGAAATGCAGCTCTTACGGATTTTGTAGCATGTCTTGCTGCTGTTCTCATTCAGCAAAGGTAAAATTTCAAGTATTTCTATTTATTATCATCCATAATCACTCGTCTGTTTCAGAATAGTTCCCTTAAAAACGAGTGTCGTATACTTCTCACATGGGCCATGTCAAGCAATAGGAGCCGAGTTTTGCTACCTTATGTATGTTCCCAATCTTTTTTCTTCTGGTGTGTCACTGAAGAGTTATAGAATAATTTGAATGTGCTGAAAAAATGGTGCCGTATAAACCGACACAGCTTCCACTTCCACGCTATTTTGCCTCTTTTCAGATCACTCTTGGGTTTTCCAACTTTTTAAATCACATTTGGAGCTAATCTATACTGTTAGGATAATCTCAACGTGAAAAAATGGTCGCCTGCAGTCGACTTTGATCCCGCTAGACCCAATTCCTTATGAACATCTACCTTGAATGATGAACGGGCAATTCGATGAGCAGAAATTCGGGAACATGAATAATACCTAGCAAATTTGTGTCATTAAGCCTCATTATGAAATTCATTCAAGGTTCTAACCAAAAATATCCCGGAACTTGTATGATAAACTAATTAATGAGTTCATGGTCTATACGCGATAAACGGAGCGCAAACTTCTCTCTAAATATCAAAATTTGTCGTTAAATGATCATAACATATATTTCAGAACAACAGCCTCATTAATAGGTTGATGCGAAAGTCTTGAAACATTTGGATGCACATAATATCATTGAAGCTTCCCCTTATTAAAAGACACAATCCCCATTACTATCAAAGACATTCAACCAAGAATGATGCGAGCCCTTATTCCACCCCACTGAAGAGAGGAGTGTGAATCGAAGAAGTCAAGACCAGCGCTTTTGAGGTCTCAGGATGCGGTGATCCTTTTGTTTGCTGTGGCTGTGTGGCTGTGAAGTGGCTAAAAAGATGGTAGGCAGAAGGGGCGAGGCTAGAGGTACAGGAACTGTGGTAAATGGTATTCCAGCATAGTTGCTGTAACCTGGACTGCTTTGCCTATGCTACGTGAAGTCGACCATTATGAGGCAGAAGGTGGGTTCTCGCTTGCTTTTCTTTCATGGAATGAACGAGTCTCTGGATCTGACTGCTGTAAATGGTAGCCGTGACTGTTTGGTCTTGGGTGAACAATTAGCGGTACGGTATTCATTCGTTTTTTCGAAGCGTGAGAACAGCACAGCCAATACTCCAGATGCTGTTTCGGCTCAGGCTCTCGGTTTTGAGTGGAACCTCCATGACAGCAGCCATGAGTAGATGACACAGACACAAGTGCATTGGCGAATTTTTCGAGAGACGTTGCTCCGATCGCACTCCAGAAAATTTGTCGTTCCCTTGCTAGTAGCCTTCAGTTTCATTTACACTTCGCCGAGTACATAGTTAGTTGGTTATCATCAACAGCGGCTCGTCGTCCCGATGAGCGTTGCATTCCCAGTATGAAAGCGATCAAATAATTTACTGAAATGGTCGTACGACTGGCGAAGTTCTCTCTGATTTCCGAGTAACGAGCGTTGGAGTGGCGGCATCTTTGTGAAAGCCGATTGCTCGTGGTTTATACCCATTAATTAAAAATTGTTAGAGGTGCTCGAAGGCTCATTTTGACTGATACTTACTATGAGATTGGTGTGAAACGTGGTAGTTATGACGGGGTAGACAAAGGTTCGGCAATAGTTGTGATTTCATTTGTGTCTATAGAGATTCACATCAACATAATAAATAGCTGTAGTGTATCTGCTGAATAGTGGTAGTCTCAAACCACACAGCCCTATGTGATCATTCTTGATTAATTGTCTCGCGGCGAGTAATGTTTTAGTTAGCTGTCTCGCCGCGCGGCAAGCTGTTTGGAATGATCGTTCGTCACTGATAACTACTCTACTATTTTCAGGTATAGCGTCGCACTGTCCTGCTACGCTCATGCTCTCTATTCCTTGCTATTCTCGTTTTACTTCAGATATTATATACTTAAAAAACAACAGCCATCACCCCGTTTGCTAAAATGCATTGTAGCTATCATTTCCTTACCATCATGTTTCCAACTGGTGAGGTTTCCGAAACATTAGCCTTAAAAATTCAAGTATCTCTAAGTTTAGATCATAATGTGCTTCGCAAACCAACCTACAACGACACTGATTGCGATTTTGGAGCAAGAGTTGCCGTATTATGAGATTGAGAACGAGACAATTAGCGGACATGCTAACGTTTTTCAATGGGAAACATTCACAGTGATCCTACACGTGACACTACCTATCGTACCAGTTTATGCCTGTATTCTTATACTGAGAAAACGAATCATTATTATGCTCTCGACACGATGTCTGTCAGAGAATACGAAAATATTGCACAAACAGCTTCTGAAGGTTCATAATTTGAGAAATTTCCTTTCACTTTCCTCATTACACCCTGAGCAAAATTTTTTCTGGTTCATTGCATATACGTACCACTCAAAGTTTGTAACCGAGTAGAGAATCTCTAATATAATAAGAGTACACATTCAGCAAAAACGTTTCTGGTTCGTTGTATGTACGTACCACTGAAAGGTTGTAAACTAGTAGAGAAGCTGTAGTATAATAAGAAAAGTGGCGAAGTGTTCTACCAGCTATTAGGTTTAGTAAGAAGTTTTGACCGATTTTTCATCTTTTTTTAGATTCTTTTGTGGAGTCGCTCGGAAAGGTTTTGTAATAGATTGTGGTAGACGAGGATACATAAGCATGCAGTTGTAAGTGTTTCACAGTTATGACTTCAACCTTCTACTGTCCACCGAGGCTATCTGAGAGCTATCGTCTATTACGAATTCCTCTAAGGACATAATCCATCGACAACTGTCGCAAAGAATTGTGCACATTCAGCAGAGATATCGTGTCTCAAGCCTCGGGTGCTTCCTGACGAGTCATCTTCAAGACAGCAGAAAAGTGGACTACATCCGAAGAAGGTTTTGCTTTGTGGCTGGTGGGTCTCTAAGGGGACGCTTGACTTTGGATGACTTCTTGAGAGCTCCACCGTGACCGACGAGGTTTATTCTTCTCAGCTACAGAGTTTGGCCTAAGTTATTCGAAGGAAGCGACTGCAGCGTGGAAATGTTTGTCTTCTTCACGACAGCACCCGACCGCATGTTGCGGAATTGTCTCATCAGTAAATTGCAGGACGTGGATGGAAAGTGCTGTCTCATTCTCCTTATTAGTCAGGACGGGGACTTACTCCGTCCAATTACCATTTGCTTCTTGCTCTGGAAATTCAGCTTCGCGACAGTAAATTTGATGATTGCTCGGAACTCAAAACCAAGGATTCTACCCTTTTCGAATCGCGGCCGCTGCCGTTCTGGGCTTCAGGGACCGAAAAACTGCCGGATGGTTGGGCATATGTTAGAGACTACGATGGAGACTATATTACTGATCGAAATCCTTTCCAATGGGAATAGGAGTTTTTGGGATGATCAAAACTTTTCACTCAACCTAATACTTATGATTTTATCTTGTCGGTATTCGGAGACGAAAGGAATTTGAAGTAAGAGTTGTTAAATATCGTTCTTGGTAGTCATTGATATATAGGCCTTTTTTCATCTTCTTTGCAATTACTTTCTTTTAAGGCACTCACCTGTCAGGCAATGCTACCAGGCCTGTTCTTCTTCGGCGCTCTAAGCTACATATGCGGTCAGATTGGTTTTTATCGTCATCCGCTTTTGGAGTCATTCACGCTCATGAGTATCGGCTTGTTTCCTATGCTGAGTCCACTGAGTAGTATGTACTTCATAGGCCCCTACAGAAAGATCGTATCCACATTTTTGTTGAGGTTGTTCCAGAAAAGAACGTCACCAATAGCAGGGGATGACAGTACCAAGTCTCCGAGTAATGCTATTATTAGAATTAGTAGTTAAGTAACCTAATTTTATTCTGTAGCATTCTCATTGTCTTCGTGTCTCCTTGTCATTTCAATCTAGTCCTTATCATTTCTCACCAACTTTCAGCCTCACGTACTTGGTAGCTACATTTATCAGAATGTTACTGCTCTATTAGACGTGAAGACGAAATTTGACAGGAAGCGGTTATGAAAATCACTCTGTCAACAAATACATTACTCCCCATTGAACCACATGGGACACTATTTACTGATTAGACGGCCTGGATAGGGCTCAAAGGCGCTCAACTAAGACGCTTATTGAAACCTTGAACTTTAAAAAAATAGCACATCGTCAATAGCTTCGTCGAGGCTGATGTCTAATGAATTTGAGCGCGTTTGTTGAAAATGGCTTTGATGCAAAGGATGGTTAACAAATTTTGCTCGGCATGACAAAAACCTGGACCAAAGCTTTTTTTTGTCGTCATTATTTCGTTCATACTCAAATGGACTCTGTTAAAAACCACCTTTTATAATGGAATTTCGTATTTTTCGGTAAAAATCAAGTGTTCTGCATGAATGCACTTGCCCTGTATTCCCGTGAAGGGTCACGAAAATTTGGCAGGTGTACCATTAGTTGAAGGATGCCCAGGTTTGCATGAACATGTGTATATAGCTCTGTAGGCTTTTGTACATTAATAAAGTATTAATAAAGTCCGTTGCCAAAAAATACGACAGAACTTTCAAGTGAACGTGTTGTTTAGGTTTCAATCAGACTTGGTAATGGAGAACAAATGACATAAAATAATACAGATGAGTACTTAACAATAGCAACCGTACGTCAAGTTGAGAGTTGTTGAAGCCGAAAATTGAGAAAATTACTAGTTTATAGAATTCTACACAGGAAGTACAATAGATAGTTACTCGGATCGGATCTCTTATGAGGGGATACCAGGTCGCAGTAGTCATTCAATTTGAAATGTATACCAACGTACGTAGTATCGAACACTGATCTGAATCTGGGTTTTAAATCTGCGGAACGATTCTGGGAACAAAGTTACGGGCCCACCTTCCCCAGGTGTCACGTCACTTTGCTGCTTTTATACGAGAACTAAGCAGTGCGTAAGGTGCACCGATGTCGCAGTTGGGAGGGGACGTGACAAGGAGGTTCAATTCTTTGATGCAGGTGTTTGTTTTGTTTTTTTATAAAAAGTATCCTGAGCTTTTGCAAAACCCTTTTACACATCATATAGACTACCTACAGCCCTTTTCCAAAAGCAGCTAAGAGGTCTCTCGGATGACTCGTAAGGCTTCAGCGCTTCTGGATGAAGTGATGCCCCTCTTTGAGTAGATGTAAGCTGGTACAATTCAGCTGTCATTTTTATGCAAAAATACTAGCTAAACTAGGTGAGCACTTTATGAACAGGTAAGATAATCCAACACAAAGTGGCGTAGTGTAGCACGTAGTATTAGCTAGAAATTCCATCGTCTTTCGCAGCTAAGAAGTTTCAAATATATTGTTATTAAACGGCGCCAATAATTTCGGGACACCCTCTACAGGTTACATTTTTCTTACAGTATTCTCTTGTTAACTGAAAAATTCCTTCATTCCAGTTACATCAGAAAGAACAGACGAATACACGAATGCAGCACTCACGCATTTGAAATTAGTTCTGTAAGGATAGAGCACAAGCTTCAGTAGAGCAGAACATTGCAAAAAAGGATTTACCTAGAGAAACCAGGAGCTGTAGAGAAGAAACATAAAATTGAAATTTCGGAGTTACAGATGTAATCATGACATGTCTCGTAGGGGTGAAAATTAACCATTTTTTCAACCATTGTATTCTGTACCGATTATTCTTTTTACAGCTTTTCTCGTTTTTAGATGACGGCTTTGGGAAACAGCTTCTTGGTGACGATGATTCATTACTTTGAATGAATAGTTTGTTTTATTTAGTTACATCGCTACGGTTAGCTAGGTGAGTTCACCCTTGACTCCGAGTCAGATAGAATGCTATCCAGCCAAAAAAAAAAANAAAAAAAATTGCCAGGAAAGCTGCCCTTCCAAGAAAACTCACTCTCCTAGATTCTGGTGAGTTTCACCGAATTCCCAAAAATTACGAACACTTCAAAGCCTAAAAAGAGGTTCTACAACAAAGAAGACAGATTGCATGATGTATAAGATGGGTTTAGATAGTCAACCCTGATATATTGCATACACATAGGAAGCGCATCTCAAAAGCGGGATTGTTTAACGTCAAAAACCAAACCCTTCGTCCTTGCACTCAGGATCAAATTGTCTCCGAGCAAATCACACTATCGAAGCTATCTTGTCAGTCGGAGCACGATATGTTACTCAGAAGGACACATTCAAAGTGATCCTTGAGAGTAAAAAAATATGACATTTTGTTTTAAGAAAACACCATCTAAGAAAACTTAGATTGGTTACTGATCAACTTCAACGCATAATGCGTTAGAGAGAGCAATCTTATTACATAACTGTTTTTTTCGAATATCACTGGAGGCTTTAGGTCCATCGTCCGTTGAGATGAAATTCCCATCATAGTATGAATACAGCTTTCAGTGGTTGAATGCCAATCCTTCCGGTACATTGTAGACCGCCACCTAATGAAGGAAGATAATGATTTCAATTAAAAAAAGCTCCTAGAATATGAGAATATGTATGGTTATTAACTCTAGCCGGAAAATAGTTGTTTGACTGTTCCGTTCCCGGACGATTTCTTGACATGACAGCATAATTTAGCCCAGCCATAGACCTTCCATTATTTTTACGATACTCAAGGTTCTGGAGCTTAGCCTTGTTGTCATGTATACGACACTTCTTTTCCCAGAAGCTCAACCATCATCGGTTACAGCAAATTCTTCTTTCCCTCTTATTCAGAGGTGCATGAGTTCGAACCTATACAGCAATCAAAGCGTCAGTCCTCTGTTACTTCAAGATTGATGATTTTTGAGCCTTTCAAAGTTGACTCATCCGAAAACTTTGGTTCTACTCTTTCACGCCTGGTTTCATGAACATTTTTCAAGATAATTCGATTCATGCCTTATTTGTCGGACGGGTTATTTACCAAGTTAGTTGAAGCTTTCTATTTACGCAATGGGCGTGCATAATGAAGAACCATACTTTGTCAATTGACGAAGATCGCTGTTTTCTGTAATGCAGTGGCTCAGAAGTGTCCGCTTTTCCTATACGTCTCATGTTTTTGGTTTTTTGATAAATAGTAATGGGGCGCTCATAGATACTCGCATACAATTCAGGAAGTGGCATTAGAAGGGAGAATAGTCTGAGCAGAATAATTCATCGTTTCCAGCTGTTTTTGGAGAATATATATTCGCTGGACACAGTCAACATTTATTTACTCACTTATCCAATGTGAATCAAGAGATGCCGCTGAAAACCATTTAACCAAATGTCGAAAAATATGTTTTCGAAGATTTCCCGAAGGCCTCATTAACTAATTTGTTGTCGTTGCATACTTGTCTCAAACAGAATTGCCAGGTCAGCGGTACAGTCGCAAACAATTCGATTCCCATAAACAATTTTCTTTGATTTGTTTGCATAGGAAAGGACTTCATAAGAAATGACCCAAGGTTTTCAATCATCTCTCGTTTCTCTTACAAGGCGGGTGTCGTCCGTTCCCTTCGACTTATGGGTCAGATAGCGTGGCGCGTACATCGGTCCCGTCGGGAAGGTATAGTACGATGAAGAGAACGAGAGGCCGCCAAGTGCCATGCTCAGCCACCGACACTGGCTGCTCATGCAATTGTACGATGATTTCATCATTCGCTTTTTGTCTCCGTCTCCTCCTACGCACTCGACGTAAACACCATCGGCCAACTCCAGAGGATTCCGCAGCACCACTATATTGTCATCTACCGTTTTTGCAGCTGCTGCCAGGTCTTGCGCAAGGAAGATCTGGTGTAACGGTTAGCGGCCATGATTGAACCGAGGAGCAGCAGTA
>UZAF01017243.1:36707-51245 GCA_900617895.1 Haemonchus placei | reverse complement strand
ATAATATCACAAAGGCGATTATTCAGAGAAAAAAAAAGACAGATGGGCAAAGGAAGCGTACCTCCGTGAAATTTTCGTGCAATTGGAATACTTCGAACGCTCCAGGCCCAAATTGTCAGTCTTTGCGCAAACCCCGCCCTCTGTGGGTGGAGTCCTTTCTTGCCACATGTAATAAGTATTCCCGTCCTATCGCCTGTACTCCTACCAAGTTTGAACGCTCTAGGGCCAGATTGACAATTTTTGCGCAATGCCCGCCTCCTATGGGCGGGGTCTGCATCCTGTTCCCATACCTCCTACCAAATTTGAACATTCTAGATTCATGGGGACAGAAGTTATGAATTTTCGCTCAAACTCCGCTAATTGTGGGCGGAGTCTGGTCCTGCCACCCACCATTAGTGCTCCCATCCTGTTCCCATAACTCCTACCAAATTTGAACGTTCTAGGACTACGGGGACAGGAGTTATGAATTTTTGAACAAACCCCGCCCGTTGTGGGAGGAGTCTGATCGTGCTACCTACCGTAAGTGTTCTAACCCTGCCGCCTGTACTCCTACCGAGTTTGTGTGCTCTAGGATGATGGGGACATAATTTCTGAATTTTCGCTCGAACATTTATTTCTCACCAACCCCGCCACCTTTGGGCGGATTCCGGTCCTGCCACCCACTAAAACTGTTCCCATCCTGCCGCCTGTACTCCTACCAAGTTTGAACGCTTTCGGTCAACGGGGACGGTAGTTATGAATTTTCGGTCAGAGACACATACACAAACACACAAGCACACCAACAGACACACTTAGCCGATTATATACAGCAGCGGCCATAAGTCTTCGGTGAAACTTTTAACTTTTTTCTTAGCAGACCAAATCGCGCGGAATTTGATATGTTTAACTGCAGCATATTTCACCCTACCCAACACTATTTGACTGCGAAGCTGCAGGATCCACAGATAGAGCAAGGTGATTGTTGCGGTAGCAGATTTCGCTAAAACTAAAATTGTTGACGTCTGCACTTATTCGCACCTTAAGCGCGTTCTTCTCATTTATTGTGTTCGGCATTACCGCTCGTAGACTTTGGATATGACAAAAAGGAAAGAGTTTCTAGAAGGGCCATCATCTGTATTTATAGTCGAATTTGAATTCATGCTCTTTGGAATATCTGGAATTTAATGGTGGTAAATATTCACAATGCATCCACGCTTCACATATTGCCATTTCGCATGACTAGATCCAGTAGGAAAGAAGTTACGACTGAAAAGTACGGCTGAAAAACCATTTCACTGAAGACTTTTGGCCGCTACTGTAAGTAGGATCATCCGTGTTCGACTCTCGATAAATCTTGGCATGGCTTTGCATCAGTTTTATAAGATTTCAATAAAACATGCTGTCAAGAACTTATTTACCATCTTGGCAGCGATTTTATTAAAATCCTAAAAAAAATTGTCTATCTTGAAAGTAGGTGCTCTAAGGCAACCTCTCTGTTTTGCACAGTTTCGTAAAACTCACTTTCCAAAATTACGTTTTTGGTCCGAGAGTAAGCAAAAAACTATCGAAAAAGCTATGCAGACGTAAACATAAAGTGCACGTGAACATAACTTTTTAAGCAGATCAAAAAGCAGGATAGTATGTAGTTCCGATTATTCAGAACAATAGGGTTACGTCACTATACGCCTACCTTATCAAGGTTAGACGCGTGAGATGATCCTCCTGCTACATTCTCTTCTATTTCGTGCCCCGACTCTCTTTCTGAGCAAGCTTTACAGACACAGAATGAATGTATATCAAAACTCGACTTTCAAGGAAGGTCTTTCAAGGCGTGGGACGCTTTTTAAGAGGTTTCTTACATGATGTAGGGGCATGAGCACTGAATACAGAACCATGGTCCATTTCCGCTGAATGGCCTTCTGAATGCCAAAGAAGAAGTAAAAATGATTTTGTCAGCATTTGCCGTTTTAACCCACTAAGTATCGTTTATTTCATTCATGGCGTCGACTGTCCGCACAGTAGAGGGCGCCACTGGACTGCGCATTGAAAATAATGTGAACGGTAGCCAAAAAAGGGAGCCACATATTGAAAGACGCGGGGAAGTTTCATATGTGCTCTCCAAGGTTGGGCTGCTGCCAGCGACCGATGGTGTACTGGAGGCGACGTGGACCCCGAGATCGAATGAATAGGCTGGGTTGATGGTTCGGATCCCAGAGGCGTTGCCATTTTTGCATTTTATGCTGTCACCTCCAGATTGGCTCCATATTGCACCAGGGCCAGAGCATGTGCCTGACTGGCTCGAGTCGACCACTCCTTCGAAGCGGCAAACATTTGATTTACATTACATACCACATTGAAATTTCATAGGCATTTGCTTTGAAGATTAGCCAAAGCAATGGGATGCCAAAACTTCTTCATACCTTCCCTGGCCAGCCTTGCACATACAAGTTGACCCTAGCAAAAAAGGCTCTTGGCCTCAACAGGTATGCTCCATCGTGATGTAACATGATTCCTCCCATTATTCCGCTATCAGTGCCCTTACCGAGTCTGTATGACTGCCATCTCTCAATTCTATCTGCCCATCCGGGTCTCATTAACAAAACGGGGAGGCCGGGATCGGTCTCCCATCGAAATTGGGCCCATACTCATCATCATGGCCACACGTCATTGCTAGCTGGTTATTGCTGGTCCTGGTCATGACCCGTCAGGCACTTGCTTTGGCCCGGTGCAATATAGAGCCAATCTGCAGATGGCAGCATGAAATGCAAAAAAGGCAACGCGTCGAGGATCCGAACCATCAACCCAGCCTAGTCATCCCAACTCGAGTTCCACGTCGCTCTTCAGTACACCATTCGTCGCTGCCAGCAGCTCAACCGTGGAGAGCACATATGAGACTTCCCCGCGTCTTTCAATATGTGGCTCCCTTTTTTGGCTACCGTTCACATTATTTTCAATGCGCAGTCCACTGGCGCCCTCTACTGTGTGGACAGTCGACGCCATAAATGAATTAAACGACGCTTAGTGGGTTAAAACGACAATTTCTGAAAAATCATTTTTTGATGATTTTTTGGCATTCAGAAGGCCAATTAGCGGAAATGGACCACAGTTCTGTACTCAGTGCTCATGCCCCCCCCCTGTACATCATGCAAAAAACCATTTTCAAAAACGTCCCACGCCCAGAAAACCGGAAAGAAACAGACCTGTTTCCTAAAGCAGGCATAGCTGATTGGTTAGGATAATCCTACATTTGTTTTCAATCCCTGCCAAGACGAACAAACATGCTTGCAAATTTGCAAAAATGCTGCCCGTATGCACCATCGCCAAGCTCAGGGTGATAGGCCC
The DNA here is from genome assembly GCA_900617895.1 of Haemonchus placei. NCBI lineage: Eukaryota > Metazoa > Nematoda > Chromadorea > Rhabditida > Trichostrongylidae > Haemonchus > Haemonchus placei. The sequence continues at coordinate 47,924 of UZAF01017243.1, read as the reverse complement.
TTCAACGAACTTCATTAAAGAGAAATCACGTCGACAGTTGTCAAAAAAAGGTTCTGTGGATTTACGAAGAACATTTCTAAGTGCTTAGCCGCAATTGAGAACCGAAATCATAGAAGATTTCTTTTTTACTATCTAATACTGAGGATTTTTCATCACACTTAAAGAAACTTTCTTCGACAAGAAGTGATCCCGAGACGACGAAAATGCTACAGTTTTACGAGGTATACGTTGAAGTTAAAGGCACAGGTCACGATAAAAATGGTTTCTGAGTCTCCCCTCTACGGATACCCAGTGGCTTCCAAGGTAACAGGAAGGACGCTGTCGGGTCCAAGAACTCAAAAGCTAGGGTTTAGTGAGAGCTCGTTAAAGGATCGCTCGGACTTCCACCGATGTCATCTCAGACGAGTGCTGAAGCGGTACAGATTGCAATATTCGCTCTAGGGCCCACACACAATCCTCTGTTATCCTTTGCTGCGACCCCTTATTATATTATATTGCCAATTATATTAAATTTATATTATATATATTTTATATATTATTACTGCATATATTTTATTTATATTATATTATATTAATAGTTTCTAAACAAGAGGCTAAAAAAGATGGGCTATTTCTGCTGTTACTAGCTTTTTTGCTGACATGTGCTTATAAGTGAATAAGTTTTAAGGTACATTTTTGCGTACTGTAGTCAGCTATTCGCACCAGGACCCACACGTGTGCAACGACACATAACGTATGACTCGTCCAAGCACGTCTTTTTTTTCATTTCTCTGGTCTTCTTCTCGTCCAGCTCCCTTTTTAACGATTTTTAGCGATATTATCTGAGCTTTTTATGATAGATCGATACTATAGCCGTTCGGTATTCGACGTGGTAAGTATTTGTCGACGGAACGATGTGCCATCGATGAGACTACCTTGAGCCTTTTGCTTCATCATTACGAAACTGATCGCTCCGACACTCAGGCCTTGAATGAGATGTGGTGGCTGATTGTAAGCGAGGACTTTCTCTGGTCACCTACCATGAATGACACTTCCTGTGAAAAGAGGTTTGCTTCGACGAAGTTTGTCGAAGCGAATTTCAACTATCCTTGGTTACCGACACTGCTCCGATCCCCCCCACCCCGTCAGAGCAATCTTCCTCAAGGTTCCAAGGAATGGAAAAGACCACCTTTACTCCCTAATCCATCAGCCACGACGTCTACTTTCAAAGCAGCACTTTTTGCAGACATTACACACCTCTTGACTGAGCAGGAGCGTCGAGGGCGAGTCAGTGTATGTCACGAGGTCCACGATTGTGAGAATTGAGGACATCAACCGATTTCATCACTGCTCAAAATAAGAAGTAGATGTCATGTGAAAATTCAGACAAGGAATTGCAATGCCTACCAGCGGGTGTAAGGTCACAGCCAACTACAAAGGCCTCACGCCAAGGAAGACATGGGCTTCCGTCCTCTGCTCAACCTGGTGTTCAATCAGAATACTACAAGATTGCACTGAATTGAACGCAAGAGTATCCTGTTACTGAGTGGGAAAGATGGCGTTTTACTGACCCCCTTGTTTCGCACTTGTCTATGGATAAGCTGGGATGACTTGGTAAAACCTGATTACCTCTTTTCCCTCATATTCACCTGACCTCAACTCATATGACTCATGCTTTCAAAAGCTCATAGACCTGCTTCACAGGGAAAAAGTTTAATGAGGGATTAAGGTTAAAGTTTTGGGGCGTGAATCAATCCCGTTGGAGGGATGCGCCCACGCATTTGACTTTCATTCAGGGTCGTAGTGGCGTATTGTATACGTATTTGACCCGAGCAATGACAGCAGTGGCCATCCGCTGTACAAATCAGTGCTTTTATCCTCCCACATGAGTCTGGTACAAATTACCGACTCCGGAGGGATGGAAGGCGTGGTTGACTTAGGTGGATATCGATCCGGGATTCGAGCCCGCGACCATGCGTGTGTGAAGCGCGCCACTTGCAGCTGCACCACATTCACCCTGAAAGAGCACAAAAACGTTATATATAATAAGTCGAAATCAGTGGAATTATTGAGGATTACAAAGGAGTTAAGAGCATGGAAAAACTAGCCACTAAAAATTCCGCTTATTTTATGGCAACGCAAGTAGGACGATTGGAGCAACTCTAAGACTGTCTTCTATAGCATAACTGCAGCATCACATGCTTAATGGATGAGTACGAACATTAGACGGGCTGTGTAGTTCTTCCTTGAGGCAAAAATATTCATCAGGAAAAAGCATGGTTGTGTACTCACCAGCTTTGTGAGTCTTTCTGCCGAAGCTCCCCCGGGATCGCAAAACCTAGAGAGCCAGTTGGAGAGAGAAGTCGTAGTGGCAGAAGGCGCACTATCACACACGCATGCTTCGTGATTTGAGTGCCGGAGGAATGATGCCAAGGTCAGTCAAGCCTTCCTTCCCCCCAGTTTGGGTTGAGTGGTACTAGATTCATGTGGGAGGATCAAAGCTTCAACTTGTACATCGTAGTTCATTGTTTTTAGGAAAATACAACAAAAAAACAACAAAAACATATTTGATTCTCTTCTGTACTTTTGAGATCATTTAGAACAAGGAATGCCAAATGAATCATTTTCGGCTCATTTCACTTTTTTACTTCCCTCGCGAGTAAAAATTGCTGCTGTTTTCCATTACATATGAAAAACACAAGGTGATAATGTCTCATTACTGAGTAATGGAACATTGATTAACTGATTAACAGTAGGCATGGATGATAAACTTTTGATGGCATTGACCGAAACTGACCTCTATGTAGCCATGTAAAAGCCTACTGAGACAAAACAATTCCAAGAGCATTGTTGGTCAGAATATCGGAAATTTCAAATTTATGAAGCTAAATGTTCAGGTGCCACATTAGTTGATGGAGATTCATTTAATGTCGCGTGGTAGTGTTTGCCGAATAGTTGCGGCTGTTAAGACTCAGAAGACTTATGATAGTGTTACCCACATACATTACGGTGGATACCGCATGAGCCTGCCCACACGAGGTCCGAAGCTGACCTTCAGCGTGACCAAAAGAATGTCACACAACTAAAGGATGGGATTGCAAGGGTCTGATAAAATTCTGAGTGTTTGCAAGGGACCAGATCTTAACTTGGACATCAACTTATCAGAAATTGATGAAGCAATTGAAAAGTCCCCAAATCTAGCGAAACACAAAACAGTAATGTTATACTATGAAGAGGCTAGATCGCATACATATTCGTCGGCTTGGCAAAATTCATCGAAGCATGGTTGAAAAATATTGCAGCACTTATTTCCCTCGTTGCATAACTCCTTTGGTGGGGAAACCTTTACTGAAGGTGAAACTAGAAGTAGGAAAAGCTAGATCTAGAACATATTAAAATGATTTTTTGAATAGGTCAAAGTATATGGGATGTCAAACATACCAATTTGGTTATAGTAGAGAAATTTTCATCACTGGTCTTATGAATTGATTAGCCAGAAATACATTACTTCTCTATAAATACGGCTTAAAATAGAAACCCCTACAAGAATATCGGACACATATTATGATAATACTAGTTACGCAACTACTTAACTTCCTGGTCTGGTCATGTTGATGATTCCTACTGTATACCCATCCTGCCTTTCTAAGTTCGAGTCTGCGAGGTATAGGTCGGGGCAGAGAGTGCAAAAGAACCTCAGTGTCGAAGACAACGGCGCAGAGAATGGTGTTTTTTGTGGCTAGTTTTTCCATGCTCTTAACTCCTTCGCAATCCTCATTAATTCCTCTAATTTCGACTTATTATATATAACGTTTTTGTACTCTTTCAGGGCAAATGTGGTGTAGTGGCAAGCGGTTCACATCGCATGGTCACGGGTTCGAATCCCGGATCAATATCCGCCAAGGCCAACCAAGCCTTCCACCCCTCTGGGGTCGGTGAATTGGTACCAGACTCGTCTGAGAGGATAAAAGCACTGACTTGATACTGGCTGGCCACCGCAAGTCGTTGTATAGGCCACATACGCACTCATTACGCCACTACGATTCTGAATGGAGGTCGAGCGCTGGTGCGCATCCCTGCGACGGGATTAATTGGCGACTAAAACTTTATCCTTTGATCCTTTTATATATATACGTTATTATCCTTTTTGTTCTCTCTCACCCTACCGATGAACACGAAGGGAGATTACTTTAGGTTTGCTTGTTCCTAGGACACGTGCGAAACGGAAGTCGGACTGCATCTCTGTTTTATCCTCCCTTAATTTAAGAAGTTTTCTGAAATGTAAACATTCATAGTACTTCATGAGGATATCGAGTCTTATTTGGTTCAGTTTTCCGGCCAAGCAACCGGAACTCTTACCAGAGAGGAGTTTTAAATTCGCGAGTAGGATTGCAAAAGATAAACAAACAAAATTGGGCATTTATATTTGAATGAGCTTTGTTCAATAGGAGAAGGTTCTGCCCTGTGCAGCGCTGAGAAAGTAGCAATTAATCGATTTAGTAATTATTAGAGTGCACGAAGTTTTGAGAAAAATCGGCCGGTTCTTTCAAAACGAAATAATTTCAGCAAAAAGCTTTTAACAGTGATCAGCCTAGTGGCTATTCTTAGCTACAATGTCTCTCCATCAATCGGACAAGGCAATGATGCCATTGCTCGTATACATATGAAGAAAGGCGCGACGCAATTCATTCATCTACCACCTACTTGACTTATCGACAGTTGGTGAGTTTTTTCAAATTAGAGCAGGCCTATGGGCTTCTGAAAGTATGGCACTCATATGGCTGAAGTCACGTGAATATTTGGGGAACGCGGTATTCAGGTTCGAGTCTTTCTGCCTCATCCATCAATGTCCTTGTGTGAGGTTGTAGAGCACTATCCATCACAATCGAGAACTTCCTTGTAATAGGTGTGAAATGAGGGCTCGGAAAACCAACTTTCTCAGTCGGTAACAGGATACTCTTGCGTATACCGCATTGCTTTCTTGTAGAATCTCATATTAAAGCACCTGCTTGAGCAGAGGAAAAATGACCTCATATCTTTATTGGCGTGAGCGCTTAGCTTTACAGCGGGCTATGGCCTTACGTCTGCTGGTAGGCATTGCGATTACCTGCGTGGAATTTTTATGACATCTACTTTTTATCCTGAACAATGATGAAATGGGTTGATGTCGCCGTTGGCTTGCAGTCGATTAGCTTCTGACACACACCGACTCCCCTCGACGCTTCTGCTCAGTCAAGAGATGTGCGATATTTGCAAAAAGTCCTGCTTCGAAGGTAGACAATGAATTAGGGAGTAAAAATCGTCTTTCGCATTTCCTGCCACTCTAAAGAGGATTACTCCGACGGAAGGCTAGAACAGTGTCGGTATTTGAGAGCAGTGGACGTTTGCGTCAACGAACTTCGTCGAAGGAAATTCCTTCGCAACGAAGCGATTGTGCAATTTATGGTAGTTGACAGGAGACTGTGCACTGCTGCCCATCAGACACCATATCTCATTCCAAGCCCGAGTCTCGAAGCGATCAGTTTCATGCTCTCAAAGTTGGAAGCCAAAATTTCTTTAAAACTTTCCGGCCATTCTAATACTTTGCGAATGACCTAATAGTTCCCGAAATGTTTACCTAGGATGAACCTGCGAATTTGCAAGGGTGCCAAAGAGGAGCTGTCGGGTCGAAAAACGGCCTAGATAGGCCGTAATTAGGACTTCAAAACTGTTAGACAACGAACGCCCTTTGAGACGGACGAGTTCTCACCCCGTTGTAGAGGCCGTAGAGCTTGCATCAGTCGCACTGGGACGCACACGCTGCACGCATGCCGTATCCAGCTGTATCCAACGACACATACGTTTGGATAGCTTGTTCAAATACCCCTCCCATGCAGCACTGTCGTTACGTTCTCGTCCAACCCCTTATTTAACTATTTTTTGGAGCCTTGCATTTATACGCCAATTTCCTCGTCTTCATAGATACTTTTGTACTATCGTACTATCCTACAGGACCCACCCAAGTTATTCAAAAAAAGACAAAAAAACGCAGATTCGCGTCTTTTTCGTCTTTTCTTTACAATTATGTTAGGTTTCACTTTTTTCACACATAAAGTTTCATAGTTCAACTCAGCTCGACGACCTCTATAATATGGTATACTGAAATTCGAAAAAGTTAAAATTTGAAGTCTTCGGTCCATAAATGTTTCTGGGGGCACGTCATTAGCAGCGACGCTCGCTATAATTATGACCAGAAGGTATTCCCTCCTATTGAAAGTATTCAGGAAGTCGTGGAGCAGCCCTCATGTTCCAAAACTGAACAAAAAGTAGACCTTTGCATTCCCCATGTTTTACAGATAATTTTGATGCCTATTTTTCCCATAACGGACAAGTTTTGCCATGCATCAATCTTAAACGGGAGCGGCTTTTCAAAGTAAAAATAGCAAACCTGACGGCTACTTAGTGTCAGTGAATGATTTGAGTATACTTTACGAATAGCTCTTTTTTTGTACTTTGCAAAATGTATGCCTGAATTCAAGAGGAAAAGCGATTTTATCAACCAAATCCCGGTTTGCGGCATACTTCGACGGAGAACGTACGGTTTTCTTGCTTTTTCAACTGGCATTTACGATGTTCAAAAGGATGTTGTTGTTGCTTACTTCATCGAAAGAAGGCAACGAAACTCCTGGAGCACATTCATGGTTGCAGAAAATAGTTAACTATCATGGAACCCTCTCTTGATTGAGGCTTCTGAATTCACCCCAATGCGCTCTAGACTAGATCTCAATTTTTTTTGTTCGAACGGAAATTCCGAAAACTTACATAGGTGAAACTCCACTTTCAAAATGCTACTCGGCAATGTGAAAATCATTTAACAAAATTCACTTCCAATAAACACCTCCACAACCCATTTTCTACACTGCTCATTCACTCGACACCTAGTCGATCCCTGATCGCCTTCGTCCTTCCGTCAAGGTTACATGTCACACACCGTTATATGTAGCTGGTATGAGAGGCTCGATGCTATCAAAAGTACACTTCAATTATTATGAAGTTTAAGTTTGAACTTAATTAGGTTGGGTGTTGTAGACTATCAGTTCCAATATTCCTTTGAAACTAGATTTTTAAAAATTGTCTTGAACTGTGACCTCAGATAAGGCACAAAACAACTCACCTTGTGTCTACAATAGGTTTGGTTCTTGCTTCTTTTCATCAAAAATTGGCTCCGTTGTGCTGTAAACTATGACGAAATTCTCTATGTTCAAAAGCCTCAGGTATTGTTTGCCAACTTTCAAAATCTATAATACATATGCTACAAGTAAAGTCAAGTAGTGTGAAGTGAAAAATGTGGCAGTCTTATTGGAAGCAACATACACCTTTCCTATTTGAGGCTTAATTACTTTAACGAAGAGTTTCCCACTGATCAAATGCCTGTAACCGTATGTCATAGCAACACGCTTAAGTAATCGAGTGTATTGGAATAATTTAGGGCAGTATGAGCAATTATCAAAGAAAACTCAAAGGCTCGAAGAACTGTGGACGATCGAAGATTGGTTTTGGGCTTGATGGCTACGTCTGAAACTATTCTTTCCTAGAGGCATAAGAAGCTTACCACATACAAGCGAGTATCCTTGAACGGATGCAATCTTGGGTTTTAATTGACGCCTTATCTGTTGTGTTTGATAAGCGCCGACGAAAGATGCCGGAACTTTTTCCGCGTCCCACGGCAAGCGGCAAAGGTCACGCGGCGGCTACCATATCTTTGCATTGGGAGTTCGAAATTTTCCCTTCAGAGCGCGCAGTCGGGTGAGGCGAACACGATGCCGTTTTCGGGGAGAAGATACCGGACCCGCGGACGAGCACAGCAGCCGAACGATGCGAACGAGTATTTCTGTACTGCTCGGACTGCTCTTCATCGCTGTTTTCCTGTTCGGCATACTCCTTGTACTACCATTCCCTATATTAATTCTCTCGAATATTATCAAATCACAAACTTACTTCAGGTAAGGGGAGATTTGCTCTGATCCCATGCTCCCCAGAAGAGCTACGAAGCCAATCCGACCCGCTGAGTGAGCAGCAATCAGCCATCCAACATTGAATGGGATTGTAACGTATTAAAAAAAACAAGAACTTGTAAATTATTTTGTGTTGAGGCGAGAGGACCCTGATCACCTGAGTTCTTGATATGGCGTGAGGTAGAGCATGTGTAGTGCACGTAACATTTGATTGGCGTCAATTATTGTTGACGCCGAAGAGGTTACGGCGGGAACGGAAGCTATGAAAGCCCAATTCGCCAGATTAGACAGTTAGTTACGGATTTGCCAAAAGGGGTGCTCTGCGCCCCTTTCTTTCCTTTTTTGTGCGTATTTCAGGTACTCGCGTGCTCGCCAGGGTGGCGTTGAATTTTTTTGTATTGTTTGTGGCCGTTCGCGACCTTGTTTTTTGTATATTTACCAAATAAACAATTTTGATGCTTAGTGTTCGTCCATTGTGCTCGGTCATAAACCGCAGTAGACACTACTTGCACAACTTTTGACAAATGTTTGTGGTGGATGGATGCATGCTATGTCCTTTCCGCTTACAGCGAGGTTACCAACTCCCTTATCGGTAACCTCGCTACGGGTATAATAATAGTTGATTGGAATACTCACCTTAGTTGCCCCGCTCCTCGATATATCGTCCAGGGATAACTCCTCTTACTCGTACTGACAATGAGCAGTTAACGAGTGTCAAGGGTGTTACTGTGAATTCCAGATTTTTTGCAGACGTGTCTTTAGCCATTTTAGTACGTGACAATAGTTACATTTTGAAAAGTGGCAGAAACAAATGATAGAGATGAGATGGAGTCGCTTGAAAAAACCACACGCACTTCATCTGCTTCTCTCTCGATCTGTTCGCACTACCTCGACCTTTTTTGAGAAGAACTACAGTGTTAGCAGATGAGTACGGAGTCTCATCTCACTCAAAAGCTGACGACTACCATAAGTTGCTTGCGAGGAAGTAATAGAAGGTCTTGAAGGCTCATTACTGGAATGAATGTGAGGGGAGTAATTCGGTATGGGCCCAGTCCATGAAAAAAAGGAGATACAGTTGTGAGTTGCTATTGTACGTCTCTTTATTTGCTTGCTCCTTCCCTTCTCCTTCTCTCTTTCCTCCTGCTCATTCCCTCACCTTCACCGGAAATTGTGTGTAAATATTGAGATTCCCTCATTCGCACGCAAGCCATGCACTACGTATATTGGCCTTTAGTCCTGATGAACTGAGACTACTCATCGAAAGTCCCGAGCCTAATAAGGAACAGAAACCCTAAAGGCCATAAGGAGATATCTCTAAATACCTATTTCAAAACAACGTGATTGAAAAAATCATATTTAAATATATAAACCGTTGATTGTGCGGACCTAGAACGTTCAAATTATGTAGAAGTACAGGCGACATTCTGGGGTGATACTGACGATAGGTGGTAGGACTACACTTGGTAAGGGTGCAGACGGTAGGATAAGAAAGCTGATGGGTGGTGGCATCCTACACCCTACTCTGCACAAGTACAGGCGGCAGGATTAGGACATCGATGGTAGATAGTAGAAAGTGAGAACTGGATCCCGCTCGCGCTGTCGTAGAGGTTACTCACGGAGCCGACCATGCGTGAAATGAGCGTAACTAAAAATAAGCAGTCAGGTTGAAATCAAAGGGAAATGAAAAATGTTACTTGAACACCCAGTACTTGAGCAAAACTTTGCTTATGGCGGCCAGGGCGCGCACGTAGTGTGTCGGGGGTTGGGGGATGTACTTCGCTACTTCCATTTTTGACGATCTTGAGCTGCTTGGGACCAGTGTTGACCATCGTTTCCCTGAAGTTTCTTCAGTGAATCACTCCATCTCGTTGCAGGACGGCCTAGTGTGCGTTTAATCTCACGTGGGTACCAGAACGTGACGCGAGTGATCCACCTGTCGTCCGTGCGTCTAACCACTTGCCCTGCCCATCGTTTCTTTGCGTTCCACGCGTACACTTCGGCGTCACGGATGCCGGACATTGAGCGCATTTCTGCGCTGCGGAGGTTGAGACTTCTCTGCTTTGCGCGGTTGATCTTCAGCAGCCTCCGCTCTAGAGCTCTTTGTGCACGAACCAGCATTAGCGTTGACGTCTTGTTCTCCGCCCACGTCTCGGATGCGTAACAGAGTGCTGGCAATACCGTAGAGTCGAAAAGGTCAGCTCGTACTTTCTTGTCCGATACGAGATGAGCCGCTTCTTTTATGTTTCCGATTGCCGCCCACGCGCATCTTCTGCGCCTCATAATTTCTGCACGCAGGTTGTTGTCCATGGAAATTAGACGGCCGAGGTACACATAGGAGTCGGTGAACGGTAACGTGGTCCCTTCTAGTGTGATGGGTGACGCATCCGCCCATTCGTTTCGCATGACCATTGTCTTGCTCCTGTTCATCGTGAGGCCAATGGCTTTGCTAACGTCATCCAACTCCTCCACCATCTGCTGCAGCTCCTCTCGGTTTTGGCTGATGAGGACGATATCGTCTGCGAAGCGCAGGTTGGATAGTTTCCTGCCGTCGATATTGATGCCTTTATCGTCCCAGTCCAGTTGCAGCATCGCGTGGTTCAGTGCGGTGGTGAATAGTTTAGGAGATATCGTGTCACCCTGCCTGACTCCTTTCTCAATCGGCACACGAAGCTCTCGTTGGAACATGCGGATGGTGGTAAACGTGTCTGTATTACATTGTTCCAGGAGGTTGATGTAGCATGGATCGACTCCTGCATGGTGCAATGCGTTCCAGGCAGAGTTGTGCTCCACACTGTCGAAAGCCTTCGCATAGTCGATAAAGCAGAGAAGGAGCGTTCGTTTGTATTCATTGGCCCGCTCTATCAGCTGCGTGATAATGTGGATATGGTCCATGCAGCAGAAGCCCTTGCGAAAACCGGCTTGTTCGACTGGTTGGTACTCGTCCAATTGCCTCTCGAGTCTGTTTAGTATGATCTTAGTAAACAGCTTGTACGGCTGCGAGAGAAGCGCAATTGGACGGTAGTTTTTCATTTGATCGCGCTCTCCTTTTTTGAACAGAAAAGCCGTGATTGACTTCTTCCACTGGTTCGGAATCCTATGAGCGTCCAGGTACTTGTTGAAGCGCTTGGTGAGCTGCTTGATGATGGTGTGGTTCATCTGACGTATGGCGCGTTCTACCTCCCATTCTTCTACCCTCGGAGCCACCTCTTGTGTTGGCGTAGGAATACGGGAAACCGATACCGTC